>SATY01000399.1:0-30143 GCA_004335155.1 Ascochyta viciae
GCACTTACACTTTAGTCTATGTATATAGAGTGGCAATCATAAACGTTATTGTTGAAAAATCACGACTCCAAATAGTGAGGTTTGGGTTAGGTGGGGTTGGCTGACCACTATAGGTGGCCGAACACTACATGGTCTAGCTTATATGTAGCCGAAAAGTATATGGCCGAGTCTAATCTTAGTACTAGTAACGCGGCGGAGTGCGCGGGAATTACATGTGCGCCGAAAGTATATAGATTAGCTTACCAGTATGGACAGTACAAGGTAACACCTCGCGTCTCACCTGCGGATTTGACATTTCTTCTTTCTTTGCTTTTATCATCGTCGAGTTTGACCTTATCACTACCGTGCCTCCGGTCTTGGGCAACGTGAATTGGATACTTGTTAATGCCATTATGGACCGAGCCCAGATCAATGCGGTTTTGGACGCGCCGGCTCTTCCGCCGCCAGATGGTGTCGTGCCTCACTTCGATCATCCGCATGATTTGAGTCAGCCAGGACTTGCGGTCTTGCAGCTCACTGTTACGACGGTGGTAGTGGGTATGCGAGTGTATACAAAGCTGGGTGTGGTCAGGAAGATGTTGGCTGAGGATTGTAAGTACCTAAGAAGACGAGTAGGAAAGGGGTTTAATAGTGTAGAGCGAAACAGCATGCTGACGATATCAATTCAGATTGGTTGATAGTAGCATGGATATGCTTTGCCGGCTTTCATGTAATTGTCTTCATGTTCGAGGCTCTGCCACTGGGTGTACATCAGTGGGATCTCACGACTCGGAAGGCGATCCAACATGCACGAGTATGTCTTCAAATCTCTGCTTCGCCCACTGTTGAAAACTTCAAAACATGGACACTGACATGACCTAGCTCTTCTACATATCCGTTGCTGTATACTCTCTAGTCATCATCCCTCTCAAAGTCTCCCTCATTCTACAGATACGGCGCATCTTCATGCCTCACAATCGCTCACTCCACGCTCGACCCTTTGTCCTCTGGACAATCGACAGTTTCCTGGTCCTGAACGTCCTATACTACATCTCACTCATCCTCTTCCAATTCCTCGCCTGCCGACCGCTGGCACATGCCTGGAACCCTCTAGTGCTCGGAACCTGCGTCAATGACAAACTAGTCGTGCACATAATCTCAGCATCGATCAACACAGCCAGCGACCTGATCATCGTAATGCTCCCACAACCCATCATCTGGCAGCTCGAGCTGAGCAAGAAGCGAAAATGGGGATTAAGCGCTGTTTTCCTATTCGGCGGCCTATAAGTCCCCACTGATATTGTACACGGCAGTGTGTTACTTCATGCTTACGAACACTTACCCAGTGCTTGCGCCGCTTCGTCCATCCGCCTCTACTGCGCCGTGAAACTGTACTACTCAACAGACCAGACGTACCGCGCGGCGGTGATGGGGAAATGGATTGAGCCCGAACTGACATTTGGTTTCCTGGCTGCCTGTTTACCCGTGCTGCCCGCTTTCATCAAGCACCTACTACGCACACGGATGGGGCTGGAGATTCGAGGCCTGTGGACGCAGAGCCCCATTTCCAAGGCGAGGACGGGTGAGGAAGGGTATGCGGCCAGTGGAGGAGGGAGACAGGTAAGGACGATTGGTAGCTATGGTCGTAGTGTTGAGAAGAGTGGGAGGATTACGAGGGTTGTGGAGATGGATATTGAATTTGAGGAGTTGACGAGGGAGTCGGGAGACGGGGTCACTGCGAAGACGAGTCGTGATACGAGTCGGGATCGCGATGAGCAGTGGGTTGTTGGCGGGAGGTGAGCCAGACAAGAATGCAGTGTTTGGTCGTAAAGCTCGTTCATTGCTGTTTCTTTTTAAGCGTTTGGTGTATTGGTGCCCGGTGATATGTATGCACCCACCCTAGATTTGTACCAGCTTTGCAATACTACAATCTGAGTACGTTATTCACGAGCAAGAGATTCTAATTAGCTAGCTGTAGCTGGTTAACAGTGAATTAAAAGGTTAGGTAACAGCGTGCAGGGCAAAACGTGATAACCTCAGAAAATTAGCTAATTGCTTGCCTGCCCGCATTTGTAGTCTGCGTTAATGAAGTCAATGTCCCAAATTTGAGTGGGTGTGTACATGTCGCCGTGCATTATATACCCCGCAGATTTACATTCAAGCTGAGTCAAGGCAATGAACAGATTCGGTACATTCTTCATTGTCATGCCCCTTGCAAACATGCACAACAGAGCGTGAACAATAAGCTATGCACATTCACTACATCCACTATACACCTCCCGTCTCCCCTTCAAATCAATAACAACCACAACAAACAAATCTCTACCCAAGTCCAACACAAACACCAAGAATGCGGATAAGCAATCAAGCCTCCCCTCCCCTCCCCATCCATATCCATGTGCGAAAAAAAAAACGTCAACTCAGCAAAAGCGAAAGACTGGCACCCTTAATAGCGTGGGAAGGAAACACCAAAACACCACAATCAACCAGCCAACCAACTAACTAACCAACCATCCCATGATTGGAGGAATGAGGATGAAAATCAAGCGAAACAGCGCTCCAGTAATATGCGATAAACACCTGATACTCCCAACCCCCTCCCTCGGTACGTCTGTATGTCTGTCTGTCTGTCTGTATGTATGTGTGTATGTCTGTCTGTCCGTCTGTCCATACATCAACAACCGTCTAATCTAGAGAAATGCACAGCGTACAATCACCCCATAATGACAATCACATGAAACTCATCTTGACTTCCTTCTCCTGACCAAAATCGTCGTCGAAATCGTCGGCCCAGGCGTTGTATCCCGGGTTTGCGCTGGGTGCGGGCATGGTGTTTGCGGATCGGAGGGGTGGACGGCCCGGGGCGTCGTTTGCGGCGCTGTCCCAGCTTACTGTTGGGGCGGCTGGGGGAGGGGGTCGTGTGGGTGTACATGTTGTTGGTGGTGTTGTAGATGTCGCTGTTGCTGCGGGAGGGGAGTCCCATGTTCCGTTCCTGGTTAGTGGAGGGGAGTCCCATGCGCTTTTCTCCGGGATCGGGTACGAGGGGGTGAGTTGTGCGGATTTGGGTGGGTCGCGGAAACTCGAGTCGAACGTCATGGTCATGCTGTCTGTGCCGGCGTCGTCGAATTCGTCGTACTCGTCGTACGCACCGGTTCCGCTTGTACCGTTGGATAACTGCGAGCCCGGCGGTAACCGCACCCCTGGTGTGAGGGCGCCGGCGCTGTTTGCTTTTGCGCTGGCGCCTGCGACGCCGAGGCTGTCGTTGAAACTCTGTGTCTGCCGCAGCCCGCCTGGGGCGTTCGGACTGGTGGGCGTGGTGGCGGTGATGTCGATTTTCATCGGCGGGAGTGTGCTCTTGATCTCCTTGATTTCAAACGCGTCTGGTTCGTAGCCGTTGTACGGCTTGTCTGCCGCACCTTCAGCTGCGAGCGCTGCGACTTCCTTGCGTATAGCGTCGATGTCGAACATCACGGGATTCTCAGCGATAGTTGCAGTATCCGCGTTCTTGTCAATGGGTGCGTGCTTTTGCGACTGCTCGTTGTACACTTCCCAGTCTTTCTTGTCACCCTTCTTCTTCCGCCACCAAGATAGCTTGCCGCCTTTCTTCTCTTTTTCAGTGTTCTTCTTCTCAAGCTCGCGCCGCGCTTCTTCAATCTCGTCGATTAGTTCGCGTTGGCGCTGTTCGTGGTTCTCTGGGTCGGGGTCTTCGATTTCAGTGAACTCGTCGCTCTCGACGAGCCACCCTGCTTCGCGTAGCAGTTTGGGCATGGCCGCGCGGTACGCCATGTGACCTGGCACGAACTCGGTCACATTGATGTTTTCGATTGTCGGTATTTGAATGGGTGCTAGCCCAGCGACGCGAGCAGCGCCGCCACCAGTTGCGCGGAAGAGGTAGCCTGTGAGAAGTCAGAATGGGCGAGCATATATAGAGGGAACAAAATACCTAAGATCCAGTCATTGGTAGCGTACCCATTGACGAACCGGCCAGGCACCACGCTTCGGATTTTGATGTACTCGTCTGTGTTTGCTACAATGGGTGTGCCAAACATGTACACGTTTTGCACCAGGCCAAAAGCACCGCGGATTTGGAGCTCTCGCAGGCAAGCGTAGATGACTCTTGCACCAAGCGAGAATCCAACAAGAGTGATGGGTCTTGTTCCGAGGTTTCGATCGATGATCGAGTCAGCAAGGATAAGACCAGCCATGTCTGCTCGCGCTTGAGAGACAGACCATGGGTTATCGATGAGATAGGAGAGCTTTGTGAGGGCGAGAGGGAGCGTCATGGCAGACATCAGCGCGGTGAGAAGTGTACTGCCCAGAACTTGTTGTAGACCTTGAGTGAGAGCCTGTTTGCGCATTAGTGTGCTGACATTCATGTTGTAAGTACTTCACTAACCTCAGTGGCAAGGATGTTGATGGTGTCACCCATACTCCTTAGCATCTCCGGTTCCCAAAGCACAGAATATATGTCTCCCATGATGGGGTCCACAGTGCTGTACGGCAAACGGACGTCGTCAGCCTTTCCACTCATCCATCCGGCCAATGTAATGATGAGATGGGTTCTCTTGTTGTTGTGAAGCGGCCGGTACTCGAACGTCTTCACAGCACCGGTTCGTCTGTTCGCCGCTCGAACACCAACTGTGCCACCAGTAGTAACAGCAATACTAGTAATCACAGCGGTACCACCAGCACCAGCAAGGAAACTGCTTGTTCCCGCCACACCGATAGTTGTGAAGCCCGCAGCCAAACCGGCGCCGATAACAGGGGCAAGGAGACCGGCTGAAAGGCCAATGACCAGACCTCCGCCGACGGTGGCAAGACCCATGAACGCCAGGCGCTTGCGTAGTGCTTTCTTGCGTCGCGACTCCATATGCTCGTCTTCGTTCCAGTTCTCCTTGTTGGCTTCCTCCTGCATTTCTAGAGCGTCGGTTACGCGCTTTTCGAAGCGACAGATTTCGAGCCAGTCGACGCTGAGGTACTTTCCAACAACTTCGAACAGCTCTCTTGACCGCGAATCGTAGATGGAATCTGCGACGAGGAGCAGAAACAGATCGCATAACACAGTCCACCGAAGATCGATGTCAAGGTTTTTACTTTCGGGGAGCTGCGAGGGTGTTTTGACTTCGGGATATTCGAACTCGTCATCGTCTTCGTGCGCTTCATACGGCGGAGGTGGCGGTGATGCCAGGGAGTCGCGTAGGCTCAACGACGAAGCAGACTTTGACTTCTCGCCCTGTGTTTCTGGCCGCGCTGATGATACGGACGGACGTGCAGAGTCTGAGTCTTCTTTCTCTTCCTTCAGATCCTTGACAGCTTCGGCAGCAGGGTTCTTCACCCGCGCATTCTGCATCAGCGCCGGCGTCAGATCTGCAGGTATCACGCCGTGGTCAGTCAGCTGCTCGATCATGACCTGCTCGGAGGTGTTGATGTCCATGTGCCCATATAGCCTGACCATCATCTTCTGTGACCACATCTTCGTTGTCTCGGTCTGCATGTCGAGTGCCTTCTTGACTTGTCTGCTTTTCTTCTCGATGACTCTGTCGAACTTGCGCTCCATCTCGATCATCGCCAATCGCACTAAGCCCACGTACGCCACACGCTGTCCTTCGGTAAGGAGGTTCTTGGTGGCCTGCATCTGCATGAGCGGGTCGCGCACGGCTTCGTCGTCGTCGTGTAACGCTGTGGTCTTCTCTTTGAAGAGATAGGCCGTGTTGTCGTCCATGCTCGTTTGTGAGTCTGCGTCGTCGTCGAGGATGACCCTTGT
The DNA here is from genome assembly GCA_004335155.1 of Ascochyta viciae. Classification (NCBI taxonomy): domain Eukaryota; kingdom Fungi; phylum Ascomycota; class Dothideomycetes; order Pleosporales; family Didymellaceae; genus Ascochyta; species Ascochyta viciae. The sequence goes on from SATY01000399.1 coordinate 5,744, forward strand.
GTATCCCTTGGCAGCACCTCCCACATCAGCATAGCCATGCATGTCTGCCAGCTCTTCAGGGTTCTCTTTCGCGATCAAGCGGTTGTCATCGTCGTATATGTCGTATTGCGCGTATGCAGGCATAGTCTGCCAGCCGCCATCGTCGTCGTCCTCCTTCTCTTCCTTCGCGTTGGGCTGCGTGACGGCATGTTGGTGGGAGTACTCGGACACAGAGGTCTGCTTCTGGTGGTGCAGGGCGGACGGATCGAGACTTTTGCGACTTTCTGGCAGGGTCGACTGAGAGTCTTTCTTGTCTTCCAGCGACACGCCGTTGCGCTTCTCGGGGGGCTCAGAGGTGGGGTTGGCTTCTGGAATGTCTGCTTTTGTATCGTTTGTTGCAGCAAGCTTCGACGCATCGTCCTTTGACGCATCGTCCTTTGGCTCTTCCAGCGCCTCGCCGTCGCGTTCCTGCCCAAGTTCCCCCTCGTCCACGTTGATCTGCCCGTTGACACTCGTCTGTGCATTGCCGGCTCCACCCGCCTCCCTCTCCCTCACATGCTCGACAATGCTCTCCACCGCCCTCTCGGCCTCGGCTTGCTTCTCAGCATTTGCCAATATCTCGCCCTCGCCCGCGGCCTGTGACCCGCCTGCTACCGCATCCTTGAACTCATCCTCGTCCTCGTCCTCGCTGTCTTGCACGGGTGTCCTCGGTCTGCGCTTCCTGATGGGCAGTCCAAAATCGTCGTATTCAACCTCGGGCTTCGCTCCTGCAGGCGCAGTCTCGGCACCCTTGGACTCGGTGCTCGGGGGGTGCTCGGGGTTGTCGCTCGCCATGGTTTGGGCTACGGGAGGCGCATTTGATCGTTCTTGCAAGACTCGGAAGTGGGTGGGAGCGTGGGATTATAAGGGCATATTTCGTTTTCGGGTATTATGTGCAGGTGGTGTTGGTGCCCGCTCTCAGGCCATGCAGTTTGAATGCCGAGAATGGATGGTGTGAATGCTGGATTGAGACGTATGCGGCGCGCGGCCAGGGATGCTCGGCACTTCTTCGGCTGCCGACTTGGAACTTTTTGAATGCGGACTGCCTTTCCATTCCCGCGAGTGCAAGCACTTTCACCACACATCGCCACTATGAAGCTCAAGCGCGCAAAGGTATGCGGTGTTCGTACAGAATGTATGGTACATGACTAACCACCACAGGCATACAAAAAGCTGCTCCACCAGTATGAGCTGAACTTTGGCTTCCGCGAGCCCTACCAAGTTCTGCTCGACTCGGCCATCCTGCTCGACGCCTACAAATTCAAGATCGACCTCGTCGGGCGCCTCGAAAAGGTGCTTGGCGCAACCGTCAAACCCATGATCACCACCTGCGACATGCGCCACCTGTACGCCGCGAAGCCGAAAAACGAGACGCTTATCCTGCAAGCCAAAGAGTACGAGCGCCGCCGCTGCGGACATCACGAGCTGGAGGAGCCGCTGAGCACGCTGGAGTGCCTGAGCAGCGTCGTCGATCCCAAGGGCAGTGGGAGCAACAAGCACCGATATGTGGTTGCGAGCAACGAGTTGGAGGTCAGGTCGCACATGCGCCGCATTCCAGGCGTGCCTTTGATCTACATAAGCAAGAGTGTGGTGCTCATGGAGCCCATGACAAACGCGACAGAGGCCCACAGGGAGAGGGAGGAGAAGAGCAAGTTCAAGATGGGGTTGAAGGGCCAGCGGAAACCGGATGCAGGAGAGAAGAGGAAGAGAGAGGAAGACGAAGGTCACGAGGACAAGTCTATTGCTACGGAGGCGCAAGCAGCCAAGAAGAGGAGGCAGAAGGGTCCCAAGCAGCCCAACCCGCTCAGCATGAAGAAGAAGAAGAAGACAGACACCACTGCAACGCAGCCTGGCTCTGCGAAGAAGGATAAGCCCGTCGAGTCCAAAGAAGCACAGCCTCCCACTACAGACGCGCAGGACGGCGAGGCGGCTGCACCAAAGAAACGCAGACGGAAGCACAAATCCAAGGCTGAAGGTGCTGCTGAGGGTGGCGCTGAAGGCAGTGGTATTACCCTGGATGCCGCTTCGCCATGATTCGAACAGCCGTAGAAGATGGGCGGCGCATGGCTGCCACGGACCGAATTACCATCAATGATACCCGATTTATGACATTGGCCAGACCAGCAGAGATATGGGAAAGTGTTGTGAAACCGCAGTGCACAATCCACGACGTCTCCGCATCCAGATTGCTGCGGGTAGAAGACACAGCACAGCGTTTAGGACAGTTTCATACCTTCTTGCCCTGCGCGAGAAGGTCGGACACCTTCGGAGGAAGTACAAGCGTGCTGCGGTCGTTGCGCTTGACAAACTCGACAATGACTTCAGCAGTCTTCTCGGGTTGGTCCTCTTGGAGAAAGTGGCCAGAAGCAGGGAAGACCTGGAGCTGGAACTTGCCTGCGAAGCGTTAGATAGGCCGTATGCAACACCAACCACTCAATGAGCATACCTTGCATTTGCCCAATCATCAACTCTTTGTCTAAGCGATCTGTCCCAGCAAGCATCAACAGTTTCGCTCCTTTGCCGCTGAGAAACTTTGCGCTCATCCCTGAGAACCAATTCTCCCAGTAGGCCTCGGTGCGGGATAGATCCGTCTTCCACGCCCAGCGTCCTCCCGTGGATGTTGGTATGAGCAGACTAGGTACACTAGCCCTCGCTGACTCTGGATTTCGAAGCGTGCGTGAGCGAATGTGCCAGTCGATGGCGGCGTCGAGCGTGTTGAAGAGCTTCGGTCGTGTGGCCAGATACGACTGCATGCTCTTGAGGGCTTCCATGGCACTTCCTTCGACCACATCCAGCACGGCGAACCCCAGTATTTTATTGTCCAGTAGGTTCATGTTTGCGACGTGTGTTACCACTGCACCGCCGAGACTGTGTCCAATAAGGACGAGCGAGGGCAGGTCTTTCCAGCCCATCTTCTGTTGCGTGAGAAAGAGCATATCGACCATGTCACGAGCCAGCACATGGATGCTCAGGTTGTTGTCCACCGCACCGCTCTTGTCCCAAACAACACTGCCGTGCTCTCTTGCTTCTACCGCGAGTATGCCGATTCCAGGCATGGCTTTGGTGATTTCCTTGGCGGCGAGTGCGAGACTCATGGCAGAGCTCCCTGCGCCGTGGTGAAGCACCAGCAACGGCGATTGCAGCGACGTGGGCGGTGTGAAGTAGACATGGAACTTGGAGCGAGGCTCTTCACGCTCGAGGTAGAATTCTTGGGCATAGTAGTCGGACCAGTGTATGGTGGGGGCGGGTCGCTGGGCGTGCGAAGGTATCACCGTACCTGTGCTCGACATGGAGCTCGCGGAGCCCGAGTCATCTTCCTCCTCAATCAGCGGTTCTGGTGGCGGGAGCGAGGAGAGCTTCGTCTTTGCGAAGGACTTGGCGAGATCGGACATGGTATGCAGCGGTGGGGCAACAAGTGTTTTTCATGCAAGCACCCTGAGCACGAGGTTGATGTTTGCACCATGGCCAGATCCGGAGTCCGCGACGTTGGGCAGCTGAAGGAGGGGAGCGCATGTGTGGGCACTGGGACGCCTTATCGATTGCAGGGAACAGCTTCCTGCCCGCCTTCCTCAGTGGCCATGACGAGCTTGCATACCGCTGGGGCGAATCTGGTCTTCCAGTGTGACTCTGTGAGGCGTCGACAGACGCGCACGATGCGCGGCGCACCGAGATCTTCGGCATGTGCGCTCTTGGTATGGATTACTCTCCCGCGGGGGCGGAGCTGGATCGCTCTAGGCCGCGAATCCAACGATGCGCAACCGGGATTGTGGCCGCCGCTGATGATGTCAATCGCATTAGCGGCCGCAGCTCCAACGAAACCAACTTGTCGCCTGCAACACCAGCCTCTCTTCTCTGCATATTTCACCGAGCGTTGACGCTCTCCCTTTCGTCTTCCGTCCTGCTTTCAACGACACCCTAATATCCTAATTGACCCTCAGCTCTACTCGAGCCAACTTCCACAATGAGCATGTGGAAAGGCAAGACGGACGCGCAGAACGGCGACCAGCTGGAGCCTGAGGTGCCTCAGGACGATGGAGCTTCTGGACGAGCTTCACGGAGAAGCTACGAGCCCTCAAGACGTACCGTCGAGTCTCGTGACGAGCCCACTGAGCGCACCAGACTGCTCGACCGTCCCAGGCCTCCCAACGCCGACGGCTACCTCGACCCAGATGACCCAGCAGTAAGAACAGCCACGTCAGTTTCCATCAGTACCAGTAAATGTTGACATGCAACAGGTATCGCCGTACAATCTGTGGACGGTGCGTGCTATGCGCTACCTGACCATCCTCTTTCTCATCATCACCTTCCTGTGGTGGGTCCTCTTGCTGCTCTCCGTCTTTGTCTCTCCCCCAGGCCTCTCCAGCCGTGGATCTGGATTCTTCGACTTTGCCTACACCTGCCTGACGCTCGGCAACCTCCTTGTGGTCACCATCTTCTTCGTCACTCCTGCCAAGGGCCTGCGCATCACCACGGCCATCATTGCTGCCCTTCTGGCCGTCGACATGATCATCATCCTAGCAGTCCCACGCATCAGGCTCGAGGAGGGTTGGATCGGTATCGCGAGTGTCGTCTGGGCGCTCCTCATGTCCGTCTGGTGTGTTCTGACCGACCGCGTCGTCGCCTACGGCAAGAAGGAAGAGGAGGAGCGTCTTACTGGCCGTCCCGAGTCCCGTCGCACGCTGAAGGAATGGCTTGCTGTCCTGGCCGCAACCATCCTCACGGTTGTCTTCATCGTCATTGTCGTTTTGATGACTGCCACGCTTACCATCCGTTCGATTGATGCTGGGCTCAAGATGTACGGCGACCGCATCCTTGTGGATGGCGACAAGTACGCCGTCCACCTTGCATGCGTTGGCAACGAGACCAACACCGCTGGTGACAAGGTCACCACCGTTCTCCTTGAAGCTGGCGAGAACCCAGTGGAGTACGACCTCGAGCACTGGGCATACGCAGCGTACAAGAACGAGACCATTGATCGCTACTGCTACTGGGTATGTGCATGCCAGACCAGAATCTACAAACGTTTTACTAATCTTCTCAGGACCGCCCCGGTTACGCCTGGTCTGACAACGCTCCGTCCCCGCACTCTGCCGGCATGTCTGCCGACGCGCTCTCCGAAGCACTTGCAAAGGCTGGCGAGGAGGGTCCTTGGATCCTGGTCTCTGCCGGAACCGGCAGCATTGTGTCTCGTATCTTTAGCTCTCGCCACATGAAGCAGGTCACTGGTCTCCTCATGATCGACCCCATGCACGAGCATCTCCTCCATCGCCTCGCCAGCCCCAGCCGTGGCTTCCTCCTCTGGGCATGGGGCATCATCTCCCCGCTCGGTACCGTGCGTCTGGCCGGCGCTTTGTTCAAGGGACGCACCAGCGCTGACCGCGTCTACGGCCGCAACGCATACCAGTCGGGCAAGTTTATCAAGGCCCAGCTGCAGGAGAACCTCGTTGCCGACTCTCTGTCCAAGAACGAAGTCGCGTCTGCCAGGAACATCCAAAGTGTCGACACACCACTCGCTATTGTCAGCAGTGGCATCGAGTGCCGCCGCGATTCTGAGTGGGAGCGCAAGCAAAAGGACCTGACTACGCTCACTGACAATCTCGTCAGCTGGGACATTGTCAAAAAGACTCCTCACGAGGTCTGGCACACGTTGGACGGGCGCGAGCAAATGGAGAAGAGTCTGGCCAAGGTGGTCAAGGCTGCTCTCAAGGTCAAGACACCTGCCCAGTAAGAGCTGAAGTTCAGTGTCGAGGGACGATGAAGAATTCCAAGTTTGTTTCTTACCAGTTCGAAGCTAATTTCCCTTCGCATACCCTGCTGCGAGCACGTCTTTATCATAAGCACATGTTACGGTGTTCTGGTGTTGTCATGTCGTATATACTTGACATTCTGCGCAATTCTAATGTCCATTGGACTCGATGCACGTTCAGATTTGTGAAGAAGTGAACTGACAAGACACAAGTACATGAACGAAGAAGATGGTCGAAGCACCCTGGACCGACGACATGTGTGGATGCACCGCTATGATCAAGGTTCTTAGCGCATTTGATATGCACGGACCGTCGAACCCCGACCCCCGAGAATTCACATCGCAGCATCAACATTTCCAACCGCACCAACAGCGCCCACACATCCACAATGATCTGCCGAACTTGCCTGCGGGCCGCCCGCATTCCCAGCGCTCCTTCGCGACGCTTCCTCTCGAGCTCTCTCGCCCTGAACAACGCCACCCCCATCTCCTCCGCCTCGGCTCCAACACCGCGCCAGGGCAGTCCAACATCGTCCCATACACCACCCGCCGCAACCTCGACCTCAGCCGCACAGCCATTCAGCGCGCCTCTCACACCGAAACCTAGCCCCGCAATTGAGAAGAACGCAGCCAAGGTCGCAGAGAAGAAGACAACACCGCTCGTCAAGAGCAGTGTACCTGCGGGCACGCCGCTGAAGGGGCTGAACTTTGAGAAGAACAAGCAGGATCCCGTTGCGCTGACAGATGACGAATACCCGAGCTGGTTATGGACGATCCTGCAAAGGCAGGAGGACAAGGGGGATGTCGGTGCCATGGGCGATCTATTCTGTACGTTGCACTTTGCAGGCTTCCATTGCAGAAGGCCGGATCCAAGCTCTTCCATCCCATCAGCAGAGCAAGCGAAGGGTCTTCCCGAGCCTTCGCAAACGAAAAAGACAACAAGCGCTAACCTACCCAACAGCAAAGAGTAAGAAGCAGCGTCGACTGGCCGCAAAGCGCCTACGCAAGGAACAAGCCATGAACCCAGAACTCCTCGCCCCCAAAGTCCCCATCTACGAGCAGACCATCGACCTCCCCACGGGCGACGGCAGTCTGGAGGGCGCAGTCGAGGCGGCAGGCGCGCGCGGCGAGCTAACCAAAGCAATGCGGAATAAGCGACGAGCCAGCATCAAGGAAGGCAACTTCCTCAAGGCCATGGGATAGATGCGGTTTAGTTTATTTGATTTGAAGAGATCAATCGAGGCGGCGTTTGCCTGGGAGGTGGAAGGACAGTGCGCTGTCGCGAGTGTATATTACGTCGTTGTTGTTGTAGAGCCGCAGCACGATGCGCTTATTGTACTATACGAGTCCCGCTGAACGCATTACCCGTGTGCGTTATCCAAGCCCCAGCATTTCTCCTTTTTTTTCCCTTTCTAAATGCTTTCCCCTGCCAAACTCTCGTCTAATATAGGATATGACATGATCATCAGCCAGATCATTAACCACGACCACTATACCTTCCCATTCTCGCCAACTCGAAATACGCATCTTCTCACCTAGCTAGGTTGACAAGCTTTTCATAGCGCGAGATGCTGATCGATGGATGGATGGTGGAATCGTGCATATCGCCCCTACCATACCACACTACGCTATGTGAGCTATCACGAAGACAATCCACGTAATCGTGCACTTTTTTTCTTTCCTGTGAACCCCTTCCAGTACTGTCCTGCACCGAACTGTCCTGCACCACATGTTCCCCCCACGCATCCATAATTTTTCGTAAACCAAAAGTTGGAAAACATCGAGTTTGCCGTGTCGGTGCTGCAGTACCAAACAGATATGCGGGTGCTAGACACGTGGGTTGGCATACTGGTATCCGCTGTTCTAATTACTTGTACACGTAGTTGGTCGCGGGTTCGTTTACGCTTGTCGTGGTGGGAAACAACAGGAATCAGGCAGCGCGGTGGACCTCGGTCTGGGTATCTCGGTTCAGTGCATCTCAGTTCAGTCCACATGGATGCAAGCAGGGAGTTAGAAAACGAGACAGATGTTCTCCGACACACGGGAAATGGTGAGGCGTTATGTGGTGTGTTTTTGTCTTCTGCACTGTACTATCTACATGTGTATGTATAGCATATATATAGATACGTATAATATACCAAGTACTGTACTTGCAATACCACCGACCAACCACCAGTGAGTCATAGCATCGTAAGCAAAGAGAGAGAGAGAGAGTAGATGAGATAGGGAAGTACCCTACAAAAGGGGATGGTGATTATAAGTGAGTGAGAGTGAAGAAGAGAAGGAGATGAGCTGGCTAGCAGGTTGAATATACACAAAGAAAAGAACATCTCGTGTCTCGAGTCTCGAGAGATGTGTCTAGAGGTAGATGTGGTATCGTAGCGAATCAAACAGCGTTGGTGGGAGGAGAAGTGGATCAAGGAACGAGACGAGTGGATTCCTTAAATCCACGCCATACGCGGCGGCGCAACCAAAGCACAAAACAGCGGTTGAATCTCCGCTAGATAGTCGGCAGCACAAAACGCTGCTAGGCCCCGCCGCTGCATGAACTCGACGTCCGCTTGCTCTTCGGCGCTGCGCGCTACGCCGCTGAACTCCTCGGCTACCTCGTTCAGCTGCTCCAGCTCCGCCCCAAACGGATGCGCTTCCTCGGAGATGGTCGCGGACGTGATGATGTCCAGGCTGGAGCGCTGCTCGCGGACGGAGCCGAGGGACCCCCGTGAGCTGATGGATGTCCCGCGTGTGCTGAGGTTCTGCATCGAGCGCTTCTGGGCGAGCTGCACGTGGGCGCGCTTGCTGTGCGAGACGGCGCGTTGGGGGAGTGCGGGGACAGGCTCGGTGGGCTCTTCTCTGACTTGGCTGAGCGAGTTGGTCGAGGCGGATTTGCGGAGTTGCTTGCCGTTGGGGGCGGGGAAGTAGCCGGACAGGTGGTTTGGGGTCGGCGAGGTAGGCGAGGATCCTACGGACGAGGCATCGGTGAGGGTGTCGCGGGAGCCTTGTGATGAGGCGCGCGAGCGGCCGGAGATGCTGTGGTCCGAGTCGTCCGCCGAGGAGTGTGTGGATGTCGACGATGAGATGTTGCGCATGGCGGCAAAGTCCAGGCTGGCGAGATCCGGGGCGTCGTAGACGAGCGTGTTTGTTGTGGATAGCAAGGCAACGGGCAGCGAGATTTGGTTGCGGTCGATGTGCAGAGTTGGGTTCTTGACATTCTTGCTGTGAGATGGCATGTTCTTTTCGGGCACCTCAGTGCGCTTCATGCGCTTGGTCATGGCGCGAGCAAGAGACATGATGTAGGATTAATTCCGAATAGATTCGATAGATTTCGGGTTGTTGTAGATCAAGTCCAGAGCCTCGGTTTGTTAGGGCCGGCAATTCTGTTCAGTGTTGCGGTTGGTTGCTAGTCAACGGGTGCAGGAATGCGGGGGAGTAGTCGCGGATGAATTGCCTCGAGAAAGTCCACGAGGTCAAATGGTCGCTTGGTAAGAATTCACTGAATAAGCCTTTGTCGTACAGCTAGCCAGTGAAAGGTTTCTGGAAGGGATATCTGTTGTCTGATTGCGCGTGAACCCTGGGTGTGCAGGTGTCCTAATGCGGGATGGGGCTTGTGATACAAAGGGTCGTGGGATGCAGCCTTGTGACTCGAAAGATGCGATAGGTTCCAGGGGCGATGGTCGAGTCTGGTGGAGTTTGATGTTCTTTGTTTTGGTGTTGTTGATACTGGCTAGCAGCGCGTGACGGTCAAGGGTAATGAATGGTGCGGGTATCGAAATAAAGCAATCTGTCAAAGAGCGTAGTGGGAGTCCAGCTGTGAGCCTGTACCGTAAAGAGTGTCGACACCGGGCCGTGACAAGGAGTGAGTGAATGTTGCAATGAAGCCAACAAGCAGGTAAGGCAAAGGAAGGGAGGAGAGCCTGAAGAAAAGGGCAGTGCGACCAGGGCGTTCGCGTAGAAAAGCTCAGCAGCGCCGGCGACAAGCCGCGTTGACCTGTCTTTGAAAGATTGGGTCAGGATTTGACGGGGGTGGGCCAGGAACAAGCAATGGCCAGCGAACCGCATCGCGCCCTGCGCCTGGAGCACCGAGTTGGTGGCGTCGACAAGTCCCGAGTGGGTGTAGCCCCTGATGTGTTTCGGTCGACTTGGGATGATGAGCGAATGGGAACAGAGCGCGTGGAACTCGATGGGCGAATGCTAGCGCCAACGTGTTCCAGATAAAGCTGGGGTTTGCCTGTCCTGTGCACCTCGTTGGCCTGGCTGTTTCAACATGTTGGATCAATTGCAGCCAGGCACCCACTCCATTTCCTGATGAAGGGGCGCTGGTGTAAGGCGGCATTGACGAGAGATATTGATAGAGGCGGGCGAGAAGAGCACGGCAGTCACACAGCGTCCACTGTCAACCACAGCATGGCGCTCCAAGTGCCGCGCAAACATGGCAAGTGTGCCGTCTTGGGCCCGTCTCCAGTCAACGAACCATGGTTGCGTTGGGGCGACACGCCTCTAGAACCTTGTCTCTGTAGCGTCGAAAAAAAGACGTCAAAGGCTGCCTCGGTGACGTCCGGCCGTACCTTGCAGACGCGCGCATGAACGTGTGCCCGTGTGTGTGGTTTTGTGCTGCCATCTGCCCTGCCAACACCATCACTCTGCCCTGCCTTGCCTTGCATCTGCAGCCTGTGCGGCGGCTGTTGGTTTCGAAACAGTTGCTCTCAAAAAGCAAGCGGGGCGAGCAGTCCACTCCACTCATTGCCGCGGACCGCGTTGTCTCGCATGGCCCAGAACGACCTGAGGCACTGCAGATCCACATGGTTCCCGGCCTGACCCGCCAGGATCTGCCGCCTGGCTCGATTGCGGAACGAGACTGACAGATCGTTTTGCGTCGTATCGAGGACGCTTGACGACGCCATCACTTGCGCAATGACATGCATCCAACAACATGACCGACGTCTGTCGACAACGAGCTTGGGCTGATGGTGAGTGATGAGGCTCGGAGGCATGTCGCAAAATAGATGCAGATCGCCGTGATAGGTGAAATGAGAAGGATCAGAAGAAGCAAGGGCACGAGTCGACCAAGACTTTTCCTGAAACGCGTGCGGCTCAAGGCGTGCAATCATGACGGCCTGTGGGTTTCTCAAAAATGAAGCAGAATCTCACCTCGTAATTGGCAGCCACTGCAACTTGAATGGTGGTTGGCCATGTCGTGTGAAGATTTGACAGTGCAATGCGAGTGAATGAACAATGTACTCGCCTGTTCGGCTTCAGAGCTTGAGCTCACGTTGGCGGCCAAGGGATCCTAATGATGGACACAGGACCTGCCCTGTTCCTGCTGGAAATGTTCATCTATCGTTGAGTTCGTGGGTATCTACTCCTCCATCGACTCCCAGCCCTTCTCCTGCTCACCCTCGTCTTCTTCGCCGCTCTCGCCCTCATCTGTGTCTGAGTCGGTGTCAGACTCGTCCAGGCCAACAAGCCTCTCCTTTGCGCCAGGCTTCATCTGCGGCACTTTGGTCGCGAATGCTGCACGAACCGCTGCGTTTGTGCTCGTGTCCCAGATCTGTACGGATCCTTTGCTGCCGGCGACAGCCAGGCGGAAGCCCACTTCCTTGTCTGGGGCAAACGAAGTCGAGAAGACTCTGCCAACGCCCAGGTCTCGCGACACCACCATGCTGGGCCCGTTTTCTTGCACGTTCCAGAGCTTGACCTGCTTGTCTGTTGAACCTGTCACCAAGAAGCCAGGGATGATGGGGTTGATGTCGAACGAGGAGATGGACTCGTCGTGGGCTTGAAGCACCCAGGCAGGCTTGGACTGCGACGGGTCTGCTGGCGCCATACGTGTGTCGTGGTAGTGAATCATGCCGTTTTCGGTGGAGATCTGGTGCTGTTAGCGATTTGTTTTTTCAGGGTTTGCTGCCTACGTACGTAAAAGTAGTTGGGGTCGTGAGGGTTCCACCTGACCGTCTCCACGTCACTCTCCACGCCCCATCGAGGTGCCTTTGCCTCGGGTGCTCGCATGTCGGCTGCAACCACTGTGCGATCGTAACTGCCGCTGAGCAAGACAGTGGACTCGACAGGATGCCACGCGACAGAGCACACCTTGTCTGTGTGGTATGTGTACGACTTTGCGCACTTGGTCGTGTTCAGGTCCCACAGCTTGACGGTCTTGTCGGCGGACGACGAGGCGAGCAGGTTCCTGTGCTGGCGGTTGGCTGCGAGAGAAAGGACCGAGTCGACGTGGAAGTTGTCGTTGGCCTTGTTCGACTTCTTCTTCTTCTTCTTGGGCTTGTCTGCGTTGGCCGCATGCTCTGCGCCTTGGCCAAGGACAGCGTCTGGGTACATGCTGTCGACGACGTCCAGGTTCCAGAGCTCAATGTCAGGGTCCATGGTGCCGATGGCGACGAAGTTGCCCTTTGCGTTGCCCTTGGCGGCCGACTTGCCTACGGGCAGATCTACCCACTCGACGGCCAGGGGGATGGCGGGCAGCATGATGTCGTGGTGCACGTAGAGGTTGTCGTCGTCGTCCTCGTAGACGTAGACCTCCAGATGCGCGACCTCGTCCTCTATGCGCCCGGCCAGGACCAGGTTGTCTGTGGCCAGGATCTGCAGCTCTTCGCGCTCCTCGTCGTCCTCTTCGTCGGCGCCCTGCATGGTGATGTACGGGTCGTCTTCGTCGTTCTCGTGGAAGACGAGGTTGTTGGCGTTGCCGAACATGGCCATGGTGTCGCCAGCAGCGTCGTCGACTTGGTCGTCATAGTGCTCGAGGTCGTATTCCTTGAGGTCGTCGTCGTCGTCGCTGGGTGGCGTTAGCGGTGTGAGGGTCTTGTCTTGGTCTGAACACGCACTCGTGGTTCTTCGACTTTGACTTGGCATTGCCTGTGCCCGTCTTCTCGGCTTGCGCCTCCTCGAGGTCCTCCTTTGCGTCGTCGAGCTGGAGCTTGGCGAGCTGCGAAATGCGCTCGTACTCGTCCTCGTCGAACTGGTACTTCTCGGGAAAGGGGGCCGCGAAGCCGCGCGGCACCCACGTTGTCGCCGTGATCATAGACATGTTGCTGTGTGTGCGCTGCGCAACCTCTGCGCTCTTGGGCGGGGAACGCAACTTTTCGACCAGGGAAATATTTTAGCGCGGCCGACTTATCGATAACCAGCCAATTCACCCTTCGCGGACCTCCGAGCACCGCCGCCCTCATCCCTCCGTCTTCCGCCTGCTCGGCTCACCCCTCGCTACCCCACAGTCATGGAGCGCGGCCACAGCCCCAAGCGCCGCAAGCTCGACCTTGACGAGTACTCCATTGCGCCCCAGCCCAAGTTCCGCAAACCGAACCGCCCCCGCGACCGCAATGGCGCTCACAACGGCAGCGGCAACGGCAATGGCGCAGAAGCGCCCCAAAAGCCATTCGACGGCCCGGAGCCGCTGGTGGACGACTTCGATTCCATGGCGCTGGACCGCGACTGGTATGGCGGGGAAGAGAACGGGCACACGTTTGGCGACGACTCCCACAACCCCTTCGGCGGCGCTGAGAGCTCGTGGCAGGACGCGCAGCGAGAGGCCGCCCTGACTGAGAAGAAGCTGAACAACCGCGCTAGCATGCGCGCGCAGCAGAAGCAAAAAGACGTCGATGCGTGGGAGACGAATCGAATGCTGCAGTCGGGCGTTGCGCAAAGAAGACACTTTGACGACGACTTCAACGACGACGACGAAGCCACCCGCGTCCACATCCTGGTCCACGACCTGAAGCCGCCCTTTCTCGACGGCAAGAAGGTCTTCACCAAGCAGATCGACCCAGTACCCGCCGTGCGCGACCCACAGAGCGACATGGCTGTCTTCAGTCGCAGAGGCAGTCGCGTCGTGAAGGAAAAGCGGCAGCAGAAGGAGCGCGAGAAGCAGACCAAAGAGGCCACAAGCGCCAAAGGAACCACACTAGGCAACATCATGGGCGTCAAAGAGGAGGACACAGACAGTGCTGCTCCCATGCCCGACGACGTCGAGAAGAAGGGCGGCAGCAAGTTCGCAGAGCATCTCAGCAAGCAGGAGGGCGCCAGTGCATTCAGCAAAAGCAAAACACTACGAGAGCAGCGACAGTACCTGCCAGCTTTTGCCGTTCGCGAGGACCTCCTACGCGTGATTCGAGACAACCAAGTCACCATCGTGGTCGGCCAAACCGGTTCAGGAAAGACGACGCAACTTACACAGTTCCTTCACGAAGACGGCTATGGGAAGCTGGGGCTGATTGGGTGCACGCAGCCTCGTCGTGTTGCCGCCATGAGTGTTGCCAAGCGTGTGAGCGAGGAGATGGAAGTCAAGCTGGGTGGTTTGGTAGGATACGCCATTCGTTTCGAGGACTGCACAAGCAAGGAAACCAAGATCAAGTACATGACCGACGGTGTCCTTCTGCGAGAATCCCTGGTCGAACCAGATCTAGACAAGTATTCTTGCATCATCATGGACGAGGCACACGAGCGGGCGCTGAACACCGATGTACTCATGGGTCTCATCAAGAAAGTCCTGGCGCGAAGAAGAGATCTCAAACTCATCGTTACATCCGCAACTATGAACTCAGAGCGCTTTTCTCGCTTCTATGGCGGAGCCCCAGAGTTCATCATTCCAGGTCGCACCTTCCCCGTCGACATACAGTACTCTCGTTCACCTTGCGAGGACTACGTCGACAGCGCCGTAAAACAGGTGCTCGCCATTCATGTTTCTCAAGGCCCAGGTGATATTCTAGTATTCATGACTGGCCAAGAAGATATCGAGATCACCTGCGACCTGGTCGCAGAACGGCTGAAACTCCTCAACGATCCTCCCAAGATCAGCATCCTGCCCATCTACAGTCAGATGCCCGCAGACCTGCAGGCCAAGATTTTCGAACGGGCTGCGCCTGGTGTCCGAAAAGTCATCGTAGCCACCAACATTGCAGAGACCAGTTTGACCGTCGACGGTATCATGTATGTCGTCGATGCAGGTTTCTCTAAACTCAAAGTCTACAACCCAAAAATGGGTATGGACACCCTACAGATCACGCCCATCTCACAAGCAAACGCCTCGCAACGTGCTGGTCGCGCTGGACGCACTGGACCTGGCAAATGCTTCCACCTGTACACCGAGCGAGCCTTCAGAGACGAGTTCTACATTCAAACCATCCCTGAGATCCAGAGAACAAACCTAGCCAACACCGTCCTCCTTCTCAAATCCCTCGGCGTCAAAGATCTGCTGGACTTCGACTTCATGGACGCCCCGCCCCAAGACACCATCACAACCTCACTCTTCGATCTCTGGGCCCTCGGCGCACTCGACAACATCGGCGACCTAACTCCCCTCGGCCGCACAATGACCGCCTTCCCCATGGACCCCTCTCTGGCCAAACTAGTAATCACAGCGGTCGAATACGAGTGCAGCGAAGAAATGCTCACCATCGTCGCCATGCTGTCCGTCCCCTCCGTCTTCTACCGCCCGAAAGAGCGACAAGAAGAATCCGACGCCGCACGCGAGAAATTCTTCGTCCCAGAGTCCGACCACCTAACACTCCTACATGTCTACACCCAATGGAAAGTCAACGGCTACTCAGACGGCTGGTGCATCCGCCACTTCCTGCACCCGAAAGCACTTCGACGCGGCAAAGAAATCCGCGACCAAATCCAAGACATAATGGAGAAACAGAAAATGCCCCTCGTCAGCTGCGGCACCGACTGGGACGTGATCCGCAAATGCATCTGCAGCGGCTACTACCACCAAGCAGCAAAAGTAAAAGGCATAGGCGAATACATCAACCTGCGCACGAGCGTAACTATCCAACTCCACCCCACGAGCGCACTCTACGGCCTCGGCTACCTGCCCGACTACGTCGTCTACCACGAGCTCATCCTCACCAGCAAAGAATACATGTCGTGCGTCACATCCGTCGACCCGCACTGGCTAGCCGACATGGGCGCGGTTTTCTACTCGATCAAAGAAAAGGGGTACTCGGCGCGCGACAAGCGCGTCACGGAGCGCGAGTTCAATCGCAAGGCGGAGCTGGAAGCGCAGATGGCTGTGGACAAGGCGCGCGAGGAGCAGCGGCTTGCGGACGAGGAGAGCGGGCCGTTGGTGAAGAAGGCTGTGTTGGGCAGGAAGAAGGAGGAGAGTGATGGCGTGGTTAAGAGACCCGTCATTGGTTTGAAAAGTAAGTTTAAGCGCAGGTGAGGGATGGGGTTGTTTGTACGTATGTACGTATGTACGTGTTGTCCGCGGAAAGGAATTCTGAATACATGAAACATATGCACACACACACATACGTACATTCAGATTCCAAACAGCAGTGACTCTCAAAAACCACAGTCATCAGTCTCCTCAATCCTAGTGTTACCAGCCCTCATCCACCAACAGCCAGACGGCTCGGTAAACATCACCGAAGCGGCAGTGATAACCCCCATCACCAACGGCGTCCCGTCCCTGGCCCGTTTTTCCGACTTCCCTGATGACGACTGCAGGCTGGGATGCAGGAAAGACCGGCTTGCCGATCGCCGTCATCCCACGACTTTAAACCTGTATCGTGAGGGTTCTGGACTTTGATCCTCGGACGATCAAAAGGGTCGTCGTGGGGGGCTTTTCACGCGGTGAGGATCTGGATAGCTGCTGCTATCGAAGCTCAGATGGAAGAATGCAAAGCAGAGTATAATATTAATGACGATGGTGATGGTGATATCATTATTCGTTAAACAGCTATACGATACTTCACGCCTGTCGGTCGTGGATATGACGCGCCGGTCTATATACAAACGGCTCGCAAAAGGAAAAGCCCGCCAACTCCATCGCACTTGCGTTTTCATACAATTTTGATGCTTAAACCCATTCAATCGCGTGTTTTGACGGTCAACGCCTTCTAAGCGTCGACGTCCTGCTTCTTTCGTCGAATGCTGCCGAATCGCTTCTTCAGTGCATTGCCTAAGCCGGAGTTGCTTCGCCCAATACCAGATGCTTCAGCCTCGAATGGGTTCTCTGCAGGCATGGCGCCCGGCGCGTCGGTGTGGCCTACACTCTTGCTGTGACGGCGTGATGTCATCTCGGTTCCGCTGTCGCCGAGCCTTTTGTGGTCCTTCAACTGCTTCTCAATGGTGTAGGATGGTTCACCCTTGCCCTTCAGGTCGTTCGGGTCGTATTCCTACAAGGTATTAGTTTCAGAATGGGGGATGTTGGTAATAATATGGGACATACAACACCTGGCACTCGTTTATAGTCGCCTTTGTTGAGAGGGTCACGCTGCATATCAGTGCCCTCCTCATAGTTGTAGACACGGCCAAATTTGTCTGCCATGCCTGGTGGGACGGTAGCAACGCCTTCTAGTGGGCGATGTCTCTCGACAGCATCCCGGATGTTCTCTCTTGGAGTAGCTCTCAACGCTTCCTCGTTCGATTCCTGTACCGCTGCAACAGGGCTGTACTTCTTGTCTCTGTTGCGGGCGATACTGGCTGCATCGTACGGCCCCTCGTGATGGTAGCGCGATACACCGGTCTTGTCGAGTCGGTCGATGATGTCAGCGCCCTGGAAGTTCTTTTTCCTAAGATGGTGAGCACGGTGCGCAGTCTTGGTCTCTTTGCGTATCGTGTCCAGCGGAGAGTTTCCTCCTGCACTCAGCGACTGCCCGCGGTTGCGTCCGGATACGTATTGCGACTGTGGCCTGGATGACGATGGCTGGCTCGATCGACGGGGTCGGCTCTCGTTCATGGATCCAAATGCATTCGCGCGGTGGTCGGAGAAGTGCTGTTTGCGAGGGCTTGCAGACTGTGGAGGGGACGGATAATCATACCTGCTCGACCTTGGAGTAGTCTGACCAATCTGTGAAACAGTCGCAGAAGGAGCCTTGGCTTCAGACGAGGCTCTCGAGCGGCGGTATGGGTTCGTCTGCACAGAGCTGCCGGTATGTTGAGATGGTAGGAAATGGTTGGTTCCGGCTGAGCTGCCAGTGTGTTGAGACTGCAAGAAAGGGTTGCTTCCAACTGAGCCGCCTGTGCGGTGCTCCTTGACCTTTACGGATGGGCCGTCCTTGGACAGTCCGGCGGATCCGGGTGGAGTAATGGGACCACCCTGTCGAGGCGCAAATGTTGAGCGGAAATGGGTGTTCAGTCCAGTCTCATCGCTTGGGTCTGGCTCGATCAATGGATCGATCAATGCATGTTGTGCCTGGAAATACGGTCAACACTCTGCACTCTTGATTGCTTATGGCCGGGAAGATAAGGAATTTATGTTCAGAGAGAACACTGTAGTCAAAGTGTATGGGTGTGAATACACTATGACGGCCACGCGAGGGAATGTTGTAAGTAAGGGAGGTTAGGCATACCCGTTCCATGGTTTCTGTGAAAATGATCTGCGCAATGTGACTGGTCGGTTCTGGGTTTATGGTCTCAAAGTTACACAAAGATTGTGGTAAAGAGGTGGGTTTAATCTGGCAAGGCTAGAATGTTGAAGGAGAGAAGCAGCAGGCCACAAGGAGGGAAGAGGTTAGATAAAGTCTGACTTGGCAGGCACGAACGACAAGAGAACGACGCGTAACATCGTCGCTCTCATCGTCGCCCAAAGCATCGCTACGTCATTTGCTAAGGCCGGATGCATGGGATCAGAAAAGTGGGCCCGAGATGTTCAAGCCGCATCCTAGTCTCCCGCGGCGCAGACAGAACTGGAAGCATGTGTCTGCAGCGCAAAAGTATAGAGATTTGAGACATTTGTAGAGTTGTAGAGGAACGCAGGACTGTCTGTGTAGCCAAAACAGAATCGCTGTCTGTTCTGGAGGCCTCTGAAGGCCACCGAACACGAGAGACGGGCCTGTTCTGCATTCGGCTTTTTCTGCACAGCCAGAGCTAGTGACGACAGCTGTCAAAGGATCATCAGGGCCCGACACCAACAATGGTCAACACCCAAGCCAACCATGTCCTTGGTGCAATATCCTGACTCTGGCTCCAGCAGCGAAGAAGGTGCACCCTTATCAGTTCAGAAGCCCAAGGCTGAGTTGAAGCGCAAGCGCAGCAATGACGACCTCCCGCCGCTACCGGCCGTATTCCACGACCTCTACTCGACAAATGCGCGCGTCAGCACAAGCGACGACCCCAGCCTGCACGGCGGTCGTAAGCGGGCAGTCCCTCATGTGGAAGGTAATTGGCCGAGCCATGTCTATTTAGAGTGTAAGGATAATCCTGCGCCGTTTCTTGAAAGCGTGGGCTAAGTTAGCTAACGTTTTCGAGGGATCCCATCACAGACCGAGTCTGACGGCCTGCACAGTTTGATACAGGCCATCAAAGATTCTATCAAGGATGAGAACAAGAAGCGCGTGAAGCCAATTTCCGTTCCTGACATCATGCCTTCTCTGCAGTCAGAGCTGGGCGCACCCTTGCCGTTACATGTCTCGCTTTCGCGGACGCTGCAGATCAAGACCAACGATAGAGAACTATTTCTCGAAACCTTGAATAATTCCCTGCGGAGAGCCGCAGTTCAAGCCTTCCACTTCGAGTTCCGCAGTCTGAAGTGGGTGCCTAACTTTGAACGGAATCGATGGTTCTTGGTACTCGGCATCAAGAAACCGGCGCGTGATGAACTGAATAAACTCCTCCGCACGTGCAATGAGGCTGCGCAGAAGTCTGGACACCCAGCACTGTATTCGGGCGGCAAGGGAGATGGGCCGATGGGGATCAACTCGCCCACTGCAGGCTGGCAGGTCAAACACGATGAGACTGATCGCTCAGAGAACTTCCATATCAGCATAGCTTGGAACCTCACAGAGCCTGACCCTGATTGGGTATCTCTGGTACAAAGCATCGATGTTGGCAGATATATCCGCTCACCGCAGGCATCATTTGAGGTCGTAAAAGCCCGGGTCGGGAACGTGGTCCACAACTTTGATCTAGGCACACGGAAGAATAGTCTCGGTACAGAGCGCGGGTCTCTGGGGTAATGGCGGTGCAATCACGCTTGGCATTGACGTGGACGTATGCCTGACAAGGATGCCTAGGCAGTGGCTAAGGCCGAATCACTTACGTACCAACTTGGTCTAAGAGAAGAGGTAGGAGGCCCATAAAATCTATTGAAATCCAATAATCTATAGCTGAAAGCACGAATGAAGCCTAAGTGTTTACTGTCCCTTCTCTGCTGTCACTACATTGCTTCGTGTCTTCACGCTTTACCCTGTACAAACTTCCGCTCAGCGTGGTGTGATCTCAGCATATCAGCGAATTCTTGCGCACCATTCGCACTGAAGTGATTCTCTTTCCCATGCAAAGTCCTCTGAGCAAATTTAGTCGCTCTCGGGATCATCTCCTTCTCGTACGCCTGCGTAGCTTCGTGCAGTGTCTTCCTCCCAGCACAAACATCAATAACCTCCCTTCCCAAAATCAAGGCATCAGTCATGCCTACGTTGACTCCAACTCCAGCGAATGGTGTCATCACATGTGCGGCATCGCCAATAAGCGTCACACCGGAGCGGGACGGCCAGTTGAAGCCAACAGGAAGTTCGTACAAAGGTCGTAGCCCTAAGTCGTCGGTCGATTCGAGGAAGATCCGTTGCAAGTCCTCGCCAACATGAGAGAAGTACTTCTCCATGTATTCCTTTCGTGCAGCTGCAGCGTCTGTCCAGTTAATTCCACACGTGTTGAGGAAGTCTTGCGGAACTCGAAGGGCGGCATAAGCAAGAAGATATCCGTCGTCTCCACGTTGAGACATGACAACAGTGTCTTTGCCGAAAGACATTACAGAACCTTGACCGACGTATGCCATCAACCAAGGGTTGTTTTTGACATCGTTGAGGCTGCTTGACACCATTGAAATCCCAGAGTAACGAGGCATCTCGTCCGAGAGAAATTTTCGCACCTTCGACCACGCGCCATCGCCGCCAACGACGAAGTCAAAATCTGTTGCCGTCGTGCCATCAGCGAAGCTCAAATCGTACTTGTTTTCCGCTGCTCGACTGGGAACCACCTCTCGTAGCTTCTTTCCAAAGACAATATTCTCCCTGTGCAATTTCTCCGACAAAAGCTTAAGCAAAGCACGACGGTCAATCTCTGGTCGTCCATCAAATTTCTCCGTCTCTTTTACTTCTTGTTTATCATCGCTGTTTCCATCCCATAGGACCTTGCCATCGAGTCTGACAACTTTCATTACATCGGATTCGGGCCGTGCGTATTTTTCAAAGAGATCCCAAAGACCGGCTTCCTTCAGGGCAAGCTGTCCACTTTCAGGGTGCAGATCGAGAGAACCGCCTTGTGTTCGGATGCTTGATGATGCCTCGTAAATGGTGAATGAAATGTTGTTGTTCTGGAGAATGTTGGCCAACGTCAGAGATACAGGTCCCGCGCCGCAGATGGCAATCTTGAGAGGAAGTGTCAAGGCTGGCATCTTGAATATCTGATACAGAGTCGCCGTTGGACTAACAAGACTTGGTAGATGGCAAAGCGTAAAATCAGGTCGTTGGAAAATATGTAGCTTGATGTAGGAGCTGGAGAGGATGTGCGTCTGTCATACTCTTGACAATGCTCCGTCCTATATATCCCATCATTCTGGCTGCCTGAAGAATATCACGAGTTTGTCTCGGGCGCGAGGTATTCAGCCACCGATGTGTAAGTCGCACTTCGGAGGCAGGCAGGAAGCGTTATCTCGGACTCTACAGTAGCGTCTCGGGCCCGAAAGTTCTAAGCGCGAGGCCCCGATCATGCCTCAGCTGCAGCCTTGAACGTCACGCATTAGCTTAGAGTTACCATCAATGCTTGTTCAGAAAGTGGACCTACGTTGTGGAAGATCCTCAGTCGGTGCTGAGAACTCTGTCGTATGCTTGGGCGGCACAAGCTCATCGCCGAGACGTCAGCTGATAAGAAAGACTACGTGGCTGTGCCTAAACGTGCAACAAGAAAATAAAATCGTGGCGATGGCTTACAGGACTCATCTATGCCTTTGCAACTCAGAATTTGGTGCTTCATCAATTCGATACTGGTGTGGACGTTGAGCCTTTCGAAGCTTCAGTTGTTCTCGCTTCTCAGAAAACAAGGTGCGGAGGACTTCTTTCCGATTCCTAGCTTGCACTCAATCTTGTGCGAACTCTCTGCCCCCTCACTTTACCTTAACACGCACCAGATTCCGCATCTCATAGCGGAGAAATGTACCTGATCATCAAAATCACGGGACGTTCGCCATGTGATATGACACTAGTCTCTTTCAGGCATGCGTAGGCGCCATTGAAGTCGAGTTGGGCCGAACATCTATCATGACGGTCTTCTTCAGCTTCCTCTCTAACAGCATAACTCACCTTCTTTTGTAGCCGAGATCTGGGTTTAAAGCTCGGCAGTTTTTTGATCCTATCAAACCATTCATTAACTGCCGAAACGATGATCTAGCGAACAGCTGCGACATGCCACTCCGAATATCGTTAAAGCACAGCGGAACTATCAACAATGGAGAGTCTGAAGCCTGAAGGTGCGTATGCAATACTGACTGAGGCATGGCATTACCTCACGGCAACGGCCTATAAAGGGTTGTGGGATACACTCAAATTCTCAGCATCGGACTCGAATTGGCCCTTCACAAGTGTGATTGTTGAGAGACTTGAGAGATAAACGATCAATAATTGAGAAAGAGAGATCAAATTCTTCTACTAATCTATCGGTTTAACCTGATCGTTTATATATCCTCAATCCGACGCTAGTGACTTAGCGCATCCAGATTCGGATCACAAAATTAGTAATCTAGATTAGATAATTACTAATCTAAGCAGTATTTACTGCAACACACCCCCTAGGCATGCTTTAATTAAGAAGTATAACTATAATAGCTATTATTGTAATTGCAAAGGTGGTGTTGTTATAAAATATAAAGAATAACGTTAGAGTTTCCTATTACAAGTATAGAGCAAACAGGCTTGTTAATGTGCGTTGCAAAACGCATTTGCACTCTAAATAATTACCTATCTACGCAATTTCTCTTTTCTCTCTTACTCCTAACTCTAATTTTTTGCTACAGTTAACGCTCCTTAGTTTTATTTATCTAATCTTCTTTACGTGTTGCAGTTGTTTTGTAATAGTTTAATTAAGCAATTTACACTCTGTTCCTAGTGAACAACATAATAGTCCACCTATTAGGAGCAGGCCAACTTTGCCAGCTGCTAGCTTAGATAATAAGTCTAACAGCTCTAGTAATTCTGTTATACCTTATAAGGATCCTAATCGTTGTTTAGGGTATAACTTAAACAAGATTAATTAGTTTTATAATCCTAGGTAAGTGGCTTCTTTAGTATACTAATTATTTTCTAACTAATTTGTAGCTTTTCTAGGCTCTAGAACTATAATTAGGCAGGTTTTAGATTAAGCTTTATGCCTATTAATCTGCTAGTCTATAATCCTATAAATCCCTATAAGCAAAACTGCAAGAAGTCTAAGAATTAGCAGGTTAACTTTAAAGCTATTGCTTGCAAGGCCAGACCTAGCTATATCTAGAAAAAGAGAAAAGCGAGGGTTTTTCTAAAGCTTAGTAAGTATTTAATCTAGATTTTTAGTTATAAGGCTAAACTTTGTAGTAGAATCTGTGTATTAATCTAACTATAACTATACAGTATCACCTGTTGTAGATAAAAGGAAGAAGAAGACGCCTACAACAACGCTGTTAAAGCCAACTCTAAAGCTAAAGACTACTCTAAAGCTAAAGACTACTCTAACTACTAGATTAAACAAGAAGTTAAAGGCCTCTGTTCCTAGATTAGACACTCCTAAAGCAGTTTAGGCTCTACAAGTAATCCCTTGTGCTTAGTGCGTACTAAGGAGACTTTAAGGTGTAATAGCTGTTTGTTATAATTAAGGAACAGCATCTAAGAGATATGTTAAGTGTGGTACCTACACTTGTGTTTAGATGTAAGATTAGTTTTAAATACACCTAATTAGAGTTAATCTAACTAGAGTAGGGACGCAGGAATAGCTAGACTCTAGTCTAAGTACAGTACTCTTTCTAGTGCTAATCAGGTATGTAATCTATTCTTAGCTTAATCTTTTAGGAGCAAGTGTTAACTTAAGTAGATTAATAAGGCTACGCAGGTAGGCAAGTAGATTAGGGATTAAGTTTCCCTAATTGCTAAGAACTGCTGTAAGACTAGAGCAGATTGTAAAGGACCTTACAACAGTCTATCTCTAGTAGTTAATCTATCTGTTCTAACGTACTGTGCTCCTGCTCCTGCTCCTGCTCTAGTTTCTGTAGCAACTTAAATAGTTGTTAATCAACATCTACAAAGCGCCTATAATTAGATTACTTAACATGCTAGCGTTCTAGCTTCTAGTTATTAACCAGCGAATGTTCTACAATCCTAGTTTGTCTAGGTTAGGCATCAGCATCCCTAGGCTTCTTAACAGTAGGGTAAGACTGCTCCTTAACACTATCATCCTAAACATCACTAGCAGCTAGTACAATCTAGCGGGTTTGTTAGTTAATCCTATAAATACAGCTATAGATTACCTCGCCCTTGCTGCTAGGATAATTAACAGGGAGGGTATAAGGAGTCAAGCCGCTAGGATAAGAATTAGGGCAATTATTAGTACTGCCTAACTAATTGTTCTCACAGTTACAGGGAGAGATTAGCTAGATATAGCTAGTCTAGATACTCTTGTCCTAGAGTGTTAGGTAATTATAGTTAAGGTTTGTTTAGATCCTAATCCTGC
>SATY01000400.1:0-30040 GCA_004335155.1 Ascochyta viciae
GTACTGCTTGTCTAGGAAGTCCTAGAACTAGGCAGTTGTACCTATTAGGTTACAGTCCTTCTATAATAGCCTAACCTGCGCAGCCTGTCCTTCTAACCTATTAAACATATAAGCAACTCCTAGGACAGCCTCCTAGTCTCTTATAGACCTTAGCTTGTCCTTTATCTAAGACTTAAATGTCTAATACGCTTGTTAGTTACCACTAAACTTGCCTATGTTAGGTAACTTTATAGTCTTGCTTAGTCTGTTATTAACTGTTTATATAGAGGTGGAGGGTGTTGCACTATAGTTTAGCAATCCTATAGACATAATGTAGGCTTAGACCTAAGCTTTAACTAGCCTTTGTATAGTTTCGCCTATGTCCTCCTATTGTGGGTCCTAGTTGGAGTCTATTGTAGAGTAGGCCTTGTTGTTAGTAATAGCTACTATAGCTTTAGGTAGGGTTGCCTATAATAGGTAGGTAGTTAGGCGTTCTAGTACGTGAGCCAGAAGCTCCTCCTGCTATTCTTTAGGTACTAACGTAGTGGCGAGGTTCTAGAGTTTAATCCTAACATCTAATTAATTGTTGTTACTAGTGCACAGCTTAATGCTGTACTCTCTTAGACGCCTAGCAGCGTTGTTGTATATTTCGCTTATTAATCCTTATTTAGTGATTAAATCCAATTGTAAGGAGCTGACCTCTAAGGGAACTTGCT
The DNA here is from genome assembly GCA_004335155.1 of Ascochyta viciae. Lineage (NCBI taxonomy): Eukaryota > Fungi > Ascomycota > Dothideomycetes > Pleosporales > Didymellaceae > Ascochyta > Ascochyta viciae. Next base: position 696 of record SATY01000400.1, read on the forward strand.
AGTAAAATACAAGATAGATTTGATAGAGAACAACCTCTAGGGCAGAGGTTGCAGAGTTTTTATAACCCTGTTTTAGACACTTTAGCTCTGTAGCGGGGCTCTAGTCTATGCTGAGAGTGCGAGCTGGAGTACTGCCAAGGCAGTGTACGCTGAGGAGCTAGCACCTAGGCCTAGCCCGTTATAATATCTTAACTTAAGTTTTACCCTATAGGGTATAAACAAAGAGCTTCCTACTGTAGTACTCCTTAATTAAAAGTACCTATAGCTCTCCTCCTCTTCTAAGTAGCATATTAAACAAATCCTACCTAATTCTCTAAAACAGCTTAGTGGGCTTTTCGCGCTTTTGTTAGGAAATTACTTGCTTAGCATAAGTTATAGCATAGATCTTACAATCCTTCTAGAGTGTCTTATTAATAAGCACACTATGCGCTCCTTTTACTAGAGCCTATAGTGCTTTAGGTCCTAGGTGTTCTGTACGTGCGTGCTATAGGTGCTCTAGAGAGCTCCTAAGGTATAACTTGTAAGATTGTTTTATTACTGCGTTTAGGATAGGAGAGTTGAAATAGCAGGAAAGTAGCTTATATTTAAAGAAAGTAAGGTTGTAAGCACGCTTAAGCGTAGCACACACAATGCTTTTATTTAAATTGTTAATATAACTAACGCGTAAAGAGCTATCTAGCCCTAGGTACTAAACTCCTTTCTCCTAGAGGCGTACTTTAGAAATAATGTTAACATAGAACCCCTCTACTACTATAACATCCTAAAGGATTAGGTCCTTAGTATATAGGCCGCGCTTTCTATAAAAGGTGTTCTTAAACAAACAAGCGCCTTGTCTACTAATAGGAAAAGCTTAAGTGCTAGCCTCTACTGTGTTAGTATAGTTGGAGGGTCTAAAGGATCTAGGGATAAGGCGATTAGAGCTGTTAACAAGGTAGGTAGCAGCTCTATTATCTAGAATAGTACTATTAGATAGTAGATAAGCGTTAAAGTCTATAATGTTATAGACTCTAGGTAACAGTAAGTTAGTAACAGCTATTATCTTAGGGTTAATTAGAGCAGCCTGTACATTGCCTAGAAACTCTGCTTTAACTAGTTAGGTTAATCTTGTAATAGCTAAAGGAGCGGCTGCTGTCTACTTAGCTTGCTTAATTGCTTTCTAGACTTCAGAGTACTTGTTGCTATTAAGCTAATTAAGTACCTCCTGTTGATGGGTTTAGCTTATCCTAACAGGTAGTGAGGAGCTCCCTTTAATAGTAGTTTGTAGGAAATAGCATTTAGTTGCCTTCTATTTGTGCATAATGTTAACCTTCCTGCATAGGCAGGGATAACTATTAGAGCTTCTAGTGTTACTAGAGGAAGAGCTTTTGTTGTTTAAATCTAATTAATTTCTAAAAGTGGCAAATACTCTAGGATTGTTCTTGCCTAACCTAACAGTGTGCTTATGCATTAAACTACTAAACACCCTGCTTACTTGCTCTAAAGTAAGCAGTTTAAGCTCTAGAATACTATCCTAGATAATCCTTTAGTACATTGATTAAGCCTACTCTAGGGCAATCCTATAACTTAAGGCATCTAAGAAATCCTATACAGTAAGCGCCCCTTTAACCTCTGTAAGCTTATATAACCTAGCTTACATGTATAGGTATAACTACTTATAGTACTAGTCTTAAGGAGCTACTTATCCCTGCCTAGCAGCTCTAAGGTGTTGATAGTACTTAGCACAGACCTAGTTCTAGGTGCTAATATTAGTAGGATCAAGCTCCTTCTTTAGTGCTTAGATAAGCGATTAAAGACTTGTAGAGTTGTTGTTAATAAGCTTAACTATTACTAGTAAGAGGATCGCTAGTGACACTGTAGCGTTAACCTAGTTCTAGAGCTTCTAGAGTTGCTCTGCCTGCGCTGTCTACTTGCTTGCCTCCACCTTGTACCTTACAAGCTCCTAGTTATAGATCTTAAGGCTTAACAACCTAATATAGACTGTAGGTGTTATACAAGGTGTTTTAGCTATAGGCTGCGCAGTTGCAGTTTAACTATAGGTAGATTAAGCAGGTGCTAGCTGCTTAGGGGTCTTAGTTTTAGATAACTTAGATTTAGACAACTTATCTTCTTGTTAAGCTAATGGTGCTAGTAAAGGAGTTGGAGTAGGCGTGTTTAAGCCTATTATAGGTAGCCTAGGTGCTCTATAGTGTAATCTACTAGCGTTAAGAGCATCTAGGTTAATAATTTCCTATACATTACGCAGCTTAGCGTGCTAAGTAAACTGGATGTACTAATTAGGCTAGTTAGCACGTGACTTTAGTTAATAGGGTCTAGTTAGGATGCTTAAAAGAGCTTACGCGTTATAGCTAACTAGCTTAGCTATTGTAGGTATGTCTTAGAGTTGAGAAAAATGTAAGTGAACAATTAGAGTAGATAAGCTTAGTCTTACTAGCTCTTCTAAGTGCGTAGGGAGATCTACTACTTTAAGAAGCTAGGCTTATAACTGTGACAAGCTAGTAAGAGGTAACTTAGTTAATTAATGTATTTGATTAGTGTCTATCTGCTTTATGTATGTGAAGCCTACTTATATACAAAGGAAATTTAGAGACAACGTAATCTTACTAAATTAAGTTTGTAGGCAGTTGTGGAGCCGCTTATTTTGTAAGTGCCGAATATCTAAGCAACTAGCAGTTAACCTACATGCTCTATCCTGCGCGACAATAACTCTGCCTCTAAGTTAGAAAACTAGAGCCCTTAAGTTCTAGTTACTACTTAAGGTTAGTTTATAAACAAGTGCGCTCTAAGGACCTATTCTTGCCTTAGTTAGGTTTAGCAGAGGCTAATACTGTTCTCTAAAAAGCTAGCAGCAAATAGAACTAAACTAAAGATAGCCTACAATATTATAATTAACTTGCCTTTCTAGCTTTCTTAGGACGCAATAACAACACTCTATATAGGATCTGCGCTTTAGCTAATAATAGAGCTAATTCTAGCTTTATATTACGCAAATTCCTATAACATACTAAGGCCTTTTATTTTATCCCTTTAGCTGCTCCTATTGTCTGCTAAGGATACAATAGTTAATCTTCTAAGACTATTACTTACTATGCTAAGTTTTACCTCTAATTAGGCTCTTACTTAGAACGTACTAGAGCCTATGTTATAAATAATTATAAATCTTTTTAACTTATCTTAGGATTCTGCTAGAAGGCTATTTATAATCTCTTAGTCTTATAGCGCAATCGCTCTATTTGCTTTAATAACAAGTATTGCTCTAAACACTGCAACACTACTTCTTAGACTTCCTTGTTGCTGTGTAAAGGCTCTAAGTTAGATACTAAGCTTCTGCAATTATTACAGTCTAGTTTAAGCAAATCCTAGAACAGGAAATCTACTTAACCTAGACTTAGCTCTACTAGCGCAGCATTACATACTAATACGTTAGTTAACCTAACGTGTTTTATAAGCGAGTTGCTACTCTAAGCAAGTTGCTAACGCCTTAACTGCATGTTACCCCTGTATAACAATTACATAATGCCTTTACAACAGCGCACTTACAAGACTTATACTAAAGCTAATAAATAGCTTGCTATTTTTAATATTAAAGCGCAACGCGTTTTAAGTGTTAATTTAGCTACTAACATATACAATATACCTTAAAGAACTCTTAGTAACTAACGCGCTATAAAGCGCATACAACATAACTATAAAGCAAACAACTAAAGAAAGCTTTTATAGTTAACTTAGTCTTGCAGCATTTTAACCCTAGTTAGCTAATCTTTATTTCTACTAACTCTTCTAGGTGGGCTTCTAGTAGGGTTATAAAATAACGTAATACTAAAGGTGCTCTACAACCTATAGCATTCTTTTTAAAAAAACACTTCCTTGCTAAATGCAATTACAACATCTACAACATAGAACTAATAGCTATTATTTAGGCATTTAAGGAATAGGAGCCTGAACTTATAAGTTCTCTACACTTAATCTAGGTTATAACTAATTTATAAGAACCTAGAAACCTTTATAACTACTAAGAAACTTAATTAGTGGCAAGCCTGCTAGTGACTTTTTCTCTCTTAATTTAACTTCAAGATCATTTACGCAACAGGAGAGACAAATAGCAAAGTAAACACCCTTAGCTAGCAAGCCTAGGATATTCCTAAGGACAAAAACAATACAAGACTTATTAATACCTACTAGATTGTTTTATAACTAAAGCACCTATCCCCTAGTATAGTACCTGCAATCTAGGCTACTCTAAGAGCCTTATTAATCTCCTCTTAACAGAATTCTTTATTTGTGACCCTAGATACTTAGGCAGTAGCTTAGCTTTGTACTACGCTAAGCCTAACACCTAACTCTAATATAGATAATAAGGAGCCTATTAACAGTATTAACAGAATAGCAACATTAGGATTGCCCTCTTATTTAGAAGACCTACGCTTAATAGAGAAAATGCTTAGCAAAGCCTACACTACTAACTCTACTACTTAGAAGATGTTTACTACCTTAGATTAAGGCAATTACAAACTTAGCTTATAGTTTTAAAAGAATAGTTACTATGTTTCCCTCTTAGACTGCTACACTACTAGAGAGAGGGCTTACTAATAATTATTTATTAATAAAATGCGCCTATATATACTATTAGACGCCTGTCTTTATTGTTAGATTTTTAACCTTTGCTATAATTATAAAATTGTAGGCTATAAGGGAGCTAGAGCTACACTTTACTTAATAATTTATTAATACTACTAGCCTAGTCTTGCGTAGTTAATTAAGAAGTACTACTATTTCTATATAGTATGTAAACGCGCTTAACCTTCTAGAGAAGTATATAATAGCTACCTTTAATCTATGCCTATACCTAATGTATAATAGGCAGACATTTCTATAAATTATATTTAAGACCTGCTACCTTTTATACTTAATAGACAAATTTACACTAATCTTTTAGTAGTAGTTAATTAATTTACTAAATAACAGCACTTCTTCCCCTTAGTTAGCTGCTTATTAAAGGAATTTGCCTACTACTTTATACAAATCTTTTGTCTATATAGGTTACCTTGCACTATTATATCTAATTATAGTACCTTATTTATTAATAAGTTCTAGAAACGCGTCTGTAAGCGTCTTAATATTTCAGCTAAACTGTCTACTACCTATTACCTACAAACAGACAGCTAAACAGAGCACACTAACTAGAGTATTAAAATTTATCTTTACAAATATATTAATTATACGCAAGACAACTAGGTGTTATAGCTATACTTAGCTAAGTTTTAAGTTAATAGCACTATTAACTTATCTACTAGTCTTACCCTCTTTTTTGCAGATCTTAGCTATTACCTACACAGCAGGATTCACCTTAGCAAAGACTATTTAAACACTAAGTTACTTTCTAGAGATACTAAAGATTAAATTCTAAGAGTAGATAAGATTCTTTAAACCTACGCTAATCTTTTAGAATACCTAAAGATTAAGCTAACCTAGGCGTAACAAGAACAGTAAACATAGGCCAACGCTTACTAATAACAAACGCTAAAATATAATATTAAAAACTTAGTTTAGATATTAACCTAGAACTAGAGCACTGCTTAACTCTTAAAAAAGCTTAATTATAAATACGCTAGGCTATATCTAGTTACTTAAGTTATTTACAACAGAGCCGCTTATAAACTTTAGCTACCTAATAAGATAATTTTAAAAGGCATGTTTCTAGTGTTCTATCCTAATGTGCTCTAAGAAGCGCCTTAGGACAGGCTACTAGATTAAACAACCCCTAAACTAGAACCTATAGATATTGTTAATAATTAGAATAATATCTCTTAAGAATAGTTTATTAATAAGTTTATTAACTGCTGCAGGCGCTAAAGCACCTAGGAGTATTAGATTAAGTAGTCTAATAACCCTTTACTAATATAGGAACCTGCTAAATAACACTTTAAACACTATAACACGTTCTTATATTACTACAAGAATCTAGACAAGCTAAAGCCCCCTAGTCTTAAGATGCCTACAGACTAGGCTCTATAACCTAAAGACACCTTTGTTAGTAACTATTTTAGCAACCTTAGCAACTCTAAATAGCAAGTTATTACACGTTTTATAAGATTGTCTAGGTTTAGTATAATATTAGGCTACTTCTAGCATATTAATAACAGCATTCCTCTGCTTTTTAGTAAAGACTACACGCTATCTTAACGCCTATATACTGCCTTTAGGATACCACAACCAACTTTTAGCACATTAATAACAGCGTTCTCTCGCTTTTTAGCAAAGACTATACGCTACCTCAACACCTACACGCTGCTTTTAGGATACTATAGCCAAACTAATCCTACTATTAAAGCACACTTAACTTAGCTATTACTAGCTTTAATTAGTTAAACCTCTGTTAAGCTAAGTAAGCTTGCTATTAGGCTTACTTGCTCTTCTTATATAAGCTCTAAATAGATTTAGGTACAAGTTCTACATTGCAGGATTTGTATAGTAGAAAAAATCTTAGAGGTTGGTTTTTTATATAAGAATCTAGAGAGATATGCGCAGCGCTATATAAACTATAAACCTTAATTCTATATTAACTACTACTAGGTTTTCTCTGTAGTTTCTTTAATACTATACTATTTGCTTTTATCTTTCTTTCTCTTTTCTTTCTCTTTCTTTGTTAACAGCAGCTCTATAGCACCTGTAAATTAGATTAGCTTAGAGGACTTTTGCTAATTACAAGAAGAGAGCACATATTAAAACTTCTACTATAGTTAGATAGCACAACCTACTAGTAGTGCTTATCTAACTTAGTAGAATCTGTCCTGTTGACTTTTACTTTACTTTTAGAGCATAGGCCTCCTTCTACTTCTAGCCTAGAAGCCTAGGCCTACCTACTATAAGTAGGTAGCTATCTTTACCCTCTTGTAGCTCTCTGTCTACTATTTTGTTCACTTCTTCTTAAATATATCAGCTTTCTAGATTACTTCCTTTAGTGCTTGTAAAGTCTGCCTTACACTAATACTCTCTAGTTAGACATTTTTAGATAGCACTTTACTAGATTAGGTAAGAGCTAAACCTAACTAGGAAAGTACCTGTATTTAGGCTTAATATATATATTTTTAGGCTAAATAGCTTAAGTTGCCTCTTTAGGTAATAACTATTCCTAAAGAAGAAACTATCTAATAAAGATTATAAGAAGAAAGTCTTATAACTTTACAAGTAGATGTGTAAGTACTTTAATAGTAATAATATAGAGACCCTAATAGAGGACTAGCTATAGCTACAACTACTCTATTCTAGCTTCTCTTAGCTTGCAATTAATGTACTTATAATCCTTGCTTCTAGCTATCGTTATAAGCGTGTGTTTATCTTCAAGCATGCAAGAGACCCGACCCCTGATTTGTGCTCTCACAGCCTGCGCCACCTCGTTGGGCATTGATCTAAAAGAGAGAAGAAGGTGTCAATACAACCACCAATAATATTTTTGGCTAAATCCTTGATATCTTTGGGATCATGTCTCTACACAGTCCAGTTGTGACGGGCTCGGTACTGTATGGTAGCTCCAAGCGGATCAACCATGCGACTAGGGCAATCTGAAGGTGCAGACGCGTCCTTCACATAGTAAGTAGAGGCGCAACATTATAGTAATCTAGCCAGGGTTCGACTTACAGCCTGAAGACGCATCACCAGAACCAGCCTGAACGCAACATCCCAGTAGGCCGGGTGAGATGTGATCAGTCTTGCAAATCTGAGAACCTGCTCTTGGGTCGCGGGATTGTTTGTCATTGTTGTTACTAGATCGTGCAATCGACCTAAAGATGCCACTGTTGTTGTAAACTATTGACTTGCATCGAGGATATCATCTAAATCGTTCTCCATGGCGGTAGGGGATTTGGTGGATTGCGGGGAGAGTGTGATGGAGAGAAACAAGAGTTGGTGAGCTTTTGGGTGTCTGCGCAAAACGTGACGGGCAAGTGTTTGCTTTACTGTCCGAACTCGCACGACAAATAGCAAATGGCATCGTCTCAGCTGGAAGGTTCTGCCTAGCGAACATATGAAGACGTGTATGACAATGACTGGAGGTCTTCACTGGGATTTACGGATTTGTTAACTGTATGGAAAGAGCACGGTAGTCTTTTGAGTCGTTATCTGGCAGAGATTGTGCAACAAAGCCAACTTAGCTAACTCCCAAGATTCCAAGATTCCAAGAACTGGAGTGTTTGTAGCCCGCCATCCTCATAATACAAGAGGGAGGGAGGCTTTGCTCGCTCTTGACGCGCTTAGCCGAGGCGAGAAGACCAGGTTGCCACCACGTGCTGATCGACAAACGGCCAGCCGTGTCATCTTTGCACATGGTGAAAACGAAACCGGATACACATGTAAAATGCGGGGGCGTTCAGAATAATTACGGCTCCCGTGGAGAAGACTGACGTGGGAGGCCGGTCAACAATCCAGAGCGCGTTCCTTGCAGCGGAAGCGAGACTAGCGGATGATCGTCACCCCTACGTCATTCCTAGGAGCTGAGCTGTAGCTCGTACATTTGCTCCCTCTTAAAGCTCCAGTCTCTGCAGCACCATTCCATCACACAACTTGATTGCATTTCGTTTTGAGATACCCAATTCCCAATTTCATCATAATTCTCACTCCACACACGACTCTCACCATGTACTCAAGACAGGCCGTCCAGAACGCACGCTTTGCCGCTCGCTGCGCTAGCCGCCCAGCTGCCCAGGTAAAGCCTCAGTTCCGCGCACAGAAGCCGCGTTTCCAGTCGACAGCATCAGAGGCTACATCTGGCAACTCGGGCGCAGGGTCGCACGCTGCCATTGGCGCTGTCAGTGGAGCCGCGGCCGCCGTCACGGTTGGCTACATCTTCTACAGACAGTCAGGTGCCCGCGACCTCGTTGCTGCATCGCAGCAGACCAAGAGCTACATCAACTCGACCACACAGAAGATCAAGGAGAACACACCTGAGCCGAACGAGGCCCTCGAGTGGCTGCGCAACGCCGCACAGAGCTACGCCGCCTTCATCCCCGGTGCCAAGGGCTACGTCGACTCTGCTTTCAACGACCTCGATGCCGTTCGCGCCAAGCACGGCGACGAAGTCGACGCCATTGTCAAGGAGGCCTACGGCGAGCTGCGCCATGTCCTCAAGGGAGGCGACATCAGCGTCTTCACTGCCCAGCAGGCATGGCAGGTGCTCGTCAAGCACCTCGGCCGCATCGCCGACCTCTCCGGCGACGCTGCCCAGCAGATCATGGACAACCACCCCAAGCTGAAGGAGAAGGTTGGTGGCAACCTCGACACCCTGAAGCAGCTGGGTGACCAGTACGGCCCCGAGGCCAAGAAGGAGGTTGACAAGACATGGCAGCAGATCAGCGACATCATCAAGACTGGTGTCAGCCCCGCCAACATTGAGAAGATCAAGAGCGCTGTCCAGGAGAAGGTCGAGAAGGTCAAGCAGCTCGGCGACAAGGCGTGGGAGAAGGGTATGGAGCAGGCCAAGCCCTACCTGGACAAGAACCCTCAGGTCAAGAAGTTGGTCGAGGAGAACAAGGATGCGCTCAAGACCGGCAACGTGCAAGAATTGTACGAGAAGGTCAAGACCGCCGTCGAGAAGGGTGACACCGGTGATCTCGAGGGCTACGTCAAGGACGCTGCCAGCCAGGCAAAGGACAAGGCACAGCAATCCGGCTTCGATGTCGAGAGCGTCCAGAAGTACGTTGAGCAGTACATGAACAAGATCCCGGGTGGCGATCAGATCATGCCCAAGCTGCAGCAGCTTCAGGAGGCGGCGTCGAAGCACGGCGACGAGGCGCAGAAGATCTTCAAGGACGCTGTCTCCGAAGTCACTGAGGTGCTGAAGAAGCACGGTGACAAGGCACAGAGCCTGGCCAAGGAGGCTAAGGAGGACACCAAGAAATAAGCGCCTCCCTTTGTGGTGTGTTGGCATGGAAGAAGTAATGACGTTACGACAACCTGTACCATAGTGTAGTGCATAGCGCACAAAAACGTTCACATTTCCCGTATACTCATTCTCAAAAACGCCGTGACCCATGCATCTCACCATTCGAGTTTCGATGTCAATTCCCTTACGCTAACACCTCCCAGCCTCCTACTTCCACCCAGCCAACCCCCAGACCCCCCTCCTCGCCGCCTCAACCCCATTCCACAACGCACTCCCAACACTCTGCCCCAACAGCGCCAACTGACTCAAATCCTCCTTAACAGGCACAATAACCATCTTCCCATCCTCATTCCCCTCGCCCTCCCTCTCCTTTCCTTCCTCCTCACCACCTTCACCATCACCACCTTCACCATCACCACCCTCACCCTTCTCCACCTCCCCCGCGTCCGCGCCCGTAAGCACGCTATCCGTCCGTCGCCGCAACCGCTTGCGCTCAGCAGCCATGTCGAGCGCGAGGAGGAGCGGCGTGGGTTCCAGTTCCGTTCTATTCGGACTAGCGTCGTGGTCGTGGGGCGTAGCGGGTGTTGAGGGGGTGGTGGGTGGTTGGGGCGTTGATTCGTCGCTGTTCATTACCATGCGCAGGAGTGTGGGTTGGCGGGTTGAGAGGGACATTGTGGGTGGTGGGTGTGTTGCGCCGTGGTCCTGCGGAAATGGGGGTGTTCCCGGGTAAGGAATAGGGTGGAGCGTGAACGGGTTGCTGGGTGGGTTGTGTCGGTGTGTATTGCGTTGTAGAGTGGAGGCGGTTGGAGTTGCTGGTGAGTTGAAAGTTGAAAGTGCTTGAGATGTTGGAATTCTATCTTAGTAGCTACCCTCTTCATATCGTGCATTAGCACGTGTGCAGATACTCATCTCGCTGCGCTAGTAGCTGTCACATCTATTGTCTAGACGAGGCGAACATGCGGTGTAAAGCGGTGTATATGCAGCGCGGTGGGTCGACACGTGTCAGAGTGGGTCACGGACGGCCAAACGGAAAGAGAACCATTGTGCATATGTATTGACAGCTGTCAGGTTCGGTAGGTTTTTGCTTTGCGGAGATCGTAACGGGGTGATGCGCGGTCGCCGTCTTCGTGCGGGTCTTGAGTGGTTGTCACTCCATCGTCACCTCCACCACGCCTCCTTTTGTCTCCAATGTCCACTTCATTTGAGAGTCGATGGGCCTGCTCAACTTTCCCCTCCTCGTGGTTATGTGAATGATCCACAATCTTTACTGCTTTATCGACACAGTATTTGAGGTACTTCCGGAACCCATTGAAAATCGTTGGCTCGGGGGACCAGGGAACAATTCGACGCATAGCCACTTCATGTTCCTCAGCTGTTCAATCCCGCCATACATCCAAGACACTTCTCCCGTGCTCTCTCAACCCGCTCGTATGCCGCTGCGTAAGCCTTCCCGAATCTCTCAAAAATAGGCTTTGTGGATGGGCGCGGGATCAGCAGCACTTGACCTTCGTCGCCACCTGCGCCAACGGAGAACCCATTGCAACCTCATCGCCTGAGATTGTTATCATGATGGAATCAAGAAGGTGAAGTCCAGATCGCGGGTCCAGAGGTCATAGTCGGAAGTGTCGATTGCTTTGGTGCCGTAGACAAGACACCCTAAATGGTCAGGGCGAAGGATTTAGAAGCCTTTGGTGACGCGAAGAAAGATCTTGTAGTGTTTTGGCAGAGAACCCTTGGGAAGCAAGCGTGCAGCGTCAGCTCTTACTCTTTCGAGATCTCCTGTGCTCTCTGGAAGTTGCTGAGACGCGGTTCCTGGCTTAAGCGCTTCTCCATTTCGACGATCGCATTGTCCGTCGCGGGTTTCTGCATGTCGTGTTCAACGTCTTCCTCGCCTAATTCTAGGAAGGACTTTGTCTTTTGCTCTCATCCAGTAGGTGTACCAGATCCGCGATGTGCGTGGAGTCGAGCTGGGCCTTCTTCAAAGCGTTTTTGAATCAGCCGACAGCCCTCTTCAACGTATTCGTCGACCTTATCGCTGTTGATGCAAAGCCCACGAATATTCGCTTCTTTCAGGTACTTCCAGGTCTTTAGTACATAGCGGAGACCCAGTCGTTCGTTCAGCCGGGCTCTCAACCCCTGCTTGTAAACGTCCGGTTGGTTCATGGGTTCTGAAAGTGGTAATGCAGATTTGCGGCGTCTGTACTTACAATCGATCTTGCTTTCTGAGCCTGTTCTGCTAGCGTTGTAGCTCGCACCACAGCACCAATAGACCTTTTGGCCCCTGCCATAACATCGTAATCTTGGTCTTCAAGCTCTTTGACAAGGACCTGCAGTTCAACATCCTCCATCTGACCCTTGTCAAGAGCTTTCTGCTGCAGACTTTGTGGCAGTCCTTCGGCCTACTCGTCTTGGAAACAACTCCAAAGCGTCTCATTTATACAAGGTGATCGCGACCTTCAAATGGTATCTCTGGGTCCGGATATTGTACGCATGATGGTAGGCACTCAAATGCTTCCCAGGCGTAGAATGAATGTTCGTCTTCGTATTAAGGTCAAATTCCAGGCCATGCCCGTAGTCGTAGTATCATGAGAGGGCGCTTGGCTGAGCCGATGCTAAACAGATTGAGTACCATCTCATGCATGCTTCTGCTGATTCTAGGGAGTTACGTCCAGTCGCGAGCATTGTGTGCTGCCATGAAATCAAGGGTAGGAACTTGGCTGCCGTGTTAGCACAACGACGAAGATGCTAAATTCCAAGACAGAGCACGAATACCGTTCTCAGCGTGTATAAGCACTAAACGTAGGCAGCTGCAAGCGAGGCTAGGGAAAGACTATCAAGGCCGCAGCTATGCTATGACGGCATCTTCCATACACGGCTACGATCATGGCCCTTATTGCTAAGTACATTGGGGCGCAGAGAAGGGGAGTATCCGGCGACTTATTCAACATGGAGAGAGACGGAATTTAGAGATTTTTAAAGGACTGGGCGAAGGGAAAATGGTAATCACCACGTGAAGGAGTGTTGTAGAGGCGTGGGATCCACCACTGGTGTTTTGCGAATGCCCGCAAAGATGGCGAGCAACTGGGCTGCTTCGACACCACCGTCTTCTTGCCAGAACGTCGAAACAGAAGTTTGTTGCATAGCAAGATCGTAGCAGGTGTCGAGCAGGGCATTGGTACTCTCCGGGCTGTCTTTGATCCTCAGTTTCATTCCGGTAGCCATGGCAAGGAAGACATGGAATCTAGCCATGGACATGGAGGCGACAGGCATTGAGGAAGAAGATTTCAAAGGGTTAGGATAGACCGCTTCGCAGAGCTGCGCAAATGAACTGGAGCTCATTCCGTAGGCTTCTGGTGAATGGGCCTCGACATGTTGCATGAACTCAGTTGTCAGCGTCTCGGCCTCAAACCGACTCGGCAGCGGTATAGTAGAAGCAGCGCGACTCCTGTCTGTGTAACTTGAGCGCGTTGAGGCAGGCGCTGGGCTGGGAGCAAAGACGCCCTGTCGCGGTAGACGCGGAGCAGCGGCAAAGGGCAATAAGTCGTCGTGGACTTCTGGTATTGCAGACATGGCCTGGTCGTCGCTTGCGAGAGAAATCGAAGAGTTGGAGGTGTTACGGGAGTGGCTTCGGCTTCTTGTAGTCCCAATATTTTTCTGGTTCAACTGCATCTGAGCCATAAACTCCCACGACGGTGCCGTATGCGGTTCTTGGGGCGACAAGTTTGTTTTGCTACCGAGAAGATGCGGTGGAATCGAGGCGAATTGTGGAGGGACCGAGGTTGGCGGCATATCGGGGGACGAGGCCCGTGTGGTACCTGACCAGAATGAAGGTACTGGTGAAGACGGCGATGCCACGCTGGGGACATGCTCACATTGATTGATCGCAATCGCAGGCACGCTGCTCTGTCCAAAGCTACCAAGATTCAGTCCGCTCGTATCGAAAGAAGTCGAGAACGCTGTGTCCAGATCTATTGGCGGTGGCGGTGTGTCTTGCCAACTGAAGTCTGCCGCTGCAGCTGCCAATATGGTTTCGTCAATACCCTCCATGCCATGCATTGGAGCGTTTACATGCGCAGCGAGCTGGGCTTCTAGCTGGTGTATTCGACCTTCTAGCGCTTCTCTATGTTCTCTTAACAAATGTAAGTAAATGCATCGTCACGTGACAGCGCGCCAGCGTGGTCCACTTACGATGCGACCATTTCTCGAGGCTTTTGCGTTCTCACACATTGTAATGAGAACCTTCTACACGTAGCACAGGGCGTATCGCCATCGCATCGAATCTTCCTTCGTCGGCACCGCTCGCAAGCATTGGAGACAGACTTTCTTCGCGGCTGCCAGTCCCTGACAGCTGTGGGAGAAAATCGACTAGGGCCTTCATTCAAGGGTAGAGTAGCTACCTTTTGTCAGTCATGGCTACTGTGATTGCTGCACTGGACATACTAAAAGGACACATGGTTGCAGGGTAGTAGTAAAGGATTCCGCGCCGGATGGTTGTGATTCCGTGGGTTGGCGCTCAATGTAGACAACAGGCCTGCAATAACTGAGGAAAGAGAAGAAAGATCAGGGCGAGCAGAACGGAAGACGAGATCTGTGAATGTTTTACAGCCCGTCAAAAGTCGCAATGACAGTCCAAATTGGGGTGACTAATCGTCTGTGCCTGCCGTGAAGATGCGCGAGGGACGACCAGAGAAGCGCCGCTGACAAGGCGCGACACGCACTTCAGACATTTCACCCCTCATCGCATGCTGCGACATGTTCAGCCTTGCGCATGGGGCACCGCGCAGCCCAATCTTGCGACGGAGCAAGCTGCGCACCGCGTCGACTTTCCTTTGTTATGTTGCCGTGGTTAGATCGAGCCTTGCGACGCGCGGAGTGCGGCGAGCGACTCCGCGCGTGCATGAGAAGCGAGTGTCATGCAGCTTTGCAGCCACCAAATCTACAGCCAAAACTCACGGCATCCACGGAGATATGCCGCTCACTCCAAACCATTCTAAACAACAGCAACAAGTCTTGTGAACTGCCGAGATAGACTGCCCGGGCAGAATTGATCGCAGCTCTCAAACTCGCGTAGACCGCCAACATTCACGAAAGCCCCACCAATCGAAGGCCTTCTTCAGTCAAGTCATAGGAAACCTCGCCGCAAAAGCTGGACTGTTCGTGTCGCAATTGTCTTCATAGTTGGTTGTTTCTTCGCCGAGAGAGATCCACAAGACGCCGACGCGTCAGACGGAGCAGGAAAAACTACGTGTACGTAGGAGCCTGGCTCGAGCATGATATGAGACTACTGCGTTACACTGGTTGCATTGACTACATACAGGAACAGAGCATCCTTTGATGCATCAGACACGGCATAACGGGCCATCTGTCGACTGCACGCCCACGATACCGTTATCCTCGACAGCCCATCCCTCGCTTCCCACACCGTGATGAACATAGAACAGCTCGGTTGGATCGAACTTCTTCTTCAGCTCCAGAAGCCTTGGGTAGTTTCTGCCCCAAAAAGCTTGCTGCCAGTCAGGTTCGCCGATATCCGCTTCATTGCTGTACGCACCGCCAGCCGGTGAGACCTTACGGAGCGGAGCCATGATGTCGTTGTTCAAGGCATCATCGCCAGCCTTCCAGCCAGCAGGAGTCATGTCGGTAACGCTTTTGATGGCGACAAGTTGTGCCTGCAGATTTCGAAAAGCTGGGTTAACTGAGTTGATACCCTTGTCCTGCTCATCAGCACTGTGCTGGTGGTACATGTTCAGCATCATCGCCTTCTCAACAGCATTCTGTACTGCTGCAAAAGTCTGATTGCGGATCCCCTCATCAGCCCAGTTCTCTGTTGGTAGGAAGCGATTGCCTGGGATTGCGCCTGCACCACCAACATAGTAATTGTATATGCCAAGCGTGGCCTGGTAGGCAGAGTACAAGGTATCGTAATGGGTCGTGTTGGCTGCGATCGTGACATTGAGCTCGGCAGCCTTCTGGTACAGGGGTGCAACCAGATCTTCGTACTCTGCCACTGTCTTGTTTGTTGCGAAGAAAGGTGACATGTTCCACATGTACGTCCCAGGGCCTAGCTTCATCAGGGAGCCATATGAGTAGGTCCTAGCTTTGTTGTAAGTTGGGAAGCTGTCCCAAAAGAACCTGACGAGCTCCCAGAAGGCGTCAGCAGAGACTGTCTCAGTAGTCATGACGGTCCAGGTCGAAGCAGTGACAGCTACTTTGGGGTGAACTTTGACCACAGCGGAGGTGATGATGCCAAAGGTGCCGCCACCGCCACCGAGCATCGCCCAGTACAAGTCACTGTTGACCGACTGAGTGGCAGTAACAAAACGTCCGCTGGCTAGCACTACCTCCAGAGCGATAATCTGGTCAGCGCCGGTTCCAAACAGCTGCATCAGCGGACTATGGCCGCCACCAGTCGAATAGCCTCCGAAGACGCCAACGGTCTACGCCGTGTTAAAAAGATTGGTATGCACAGTCGAGTGCTTGTGACCTACCGGACAAATACCAGCGACAGCAGAGACGCCGTACTTCTCAGCAGTTTGTAGCAGCTCGAAGCCTTGCACTCCAGCACCGACCTTGAAGACCGGACCCGAGTAAGCTGCGCTCTTGTAGTCCTCGAAGTATTGGATATCCTTCAGTCCGTGGGTCCAGATGCTTAATGCACCCTTCCCAACCGATCTACCATTGTAGTCGTGGCCAGTGTTACGAATAACCATACGCAAGTTTAGCGACCGAGCAAAGTTGACTGCCAGCTGGATTTGAGCGACATTTTTTATCTTCACGGCGTACTCAGAATATCCACCCTGGGTACAAGTACCGTTGGCTGCATTGCCAGATGCCGGAATGGGACACGTCATGCCATAGTAGAGTGGGTTCATCAGGGCTCCATTGTCGTCGTAGCTATGTGAGTCAGTGTCTGTGCTTTCAAGATGGCACCTTTTGACATACTAGATCTCTTCAGCATCGAAGTTCTTGACAAGGTAGGCACACCTCTCGGCATCGTAATTGTTATATGCGGAGTTCGGGTAGCAGGGCGAACCGATGGGCACGATGGATTCGAGAGCGCCGCCGAGTAGCTGGTCAGTCAAACCCCAGACAAGCTTGTTTGGGTAAAGCGCATCGCCAGGCATTGTTTTGCAGCGGGGTGCTCGGCGAGCACGACGAGTGCGCGCTGCTGCGGGGGAGTTCGTGTCACCAAATTCGAAAAGAGAGGCGTATTTGGCGACACCAGGGTTGTTTTGGAGCCCAGCAACGACACCATTAGTTAATTGTACAGTCTCAGCGTCGAAAAGTGGTACATTTGCGGGGGTCGACACTGCAGCGACGGTCTCTGCAGCAGGTGCCACGGAAGCAGTGAATGAAGGAAAACGGTCCTGTGCTGTCGTGAGAGCAGCACAGGCCAGAGAAAGAGCGAACAACTTCGGCATCTTCACAGGCTCTGTCGAAGACCACAAAAGTCAGATACAAATGCGAACACAGCCTCTGGCCGTTGGACTTGAGCGGTACTTAAAGCTTTAAACAAGCACCAACCCGTCGATGCGGCGCAGCACATGCATGTGCAGAAGCGAACAGTCCCGTCTCTTCGGCATTTACAACCCGATGCACAGGTTCAAGGCAACCAGGCGTGATTTGAAGAACTGGGGTGCGCAGTAGTGAGCTTCGATATCGCACGCGGGAAGGATTCGCTTCGAGTCAGGAAGAAAATGTCCAGAGCTCCTGCAGGTAAAAGGAGGACCCGATCCGGTTAATCACGCTTACAGCAATGCTGTCAATTATCTGAGAACACGGCTGGAGGCTTGGAGAGCATCTCTATCAACTCCTGGCGCAACTGTACGTGCTCCCTTCTCCGTTACATCTCATATTGCTTCGACACAGAGTCAAGATTGCACACAGTCTGCAAGCTTTAACAGCGCCACCCGCCATGTTAAGTCAGAATCAACTCTTCCGTATCTAGAATCGCCTCACGCTCCGCCTGTAAGAAAGGCACGGTCCGCTAGCCTTCCATGCACGGCTCAGAGTAACGGAAGCGCCCTGGTCGCCGTTTTATTGACCAGGGTGTATGGTCAGACTTTTACATCTTCAGCCTAATCAGGCAAGTTGCGGGGCTGCATGGCACGCCTACCGAAATCTGCTTAATTACATGCACTTTGAAAGAACGGCGGGATGCAAAAAGTTGTGTATCGTGACTGGAGCTGTCTGCATGTCTATGGCACTGATAGAGATGTAGTGTTTGAGCAATTTGATTGCTCAAGTCACTCTTTCAAGATCACGCGGTTGCGACACGACTAACATCCGTGGAGCTTCACCGTCCATTGACATCGTGTTGCTGCTGCATTTGGTACACTTGCCGGCAGCTCAACGACTTTCTCATCTCGCTCGGTCGTCAGCTGATTTTCGGTATTCTCAAGTTACGGAACGCCCATCCTCAATCTATCGACGCAAATCCGGTTGGGGTTTGTTGGCCTCATGCAATTGTTGAAAGTCCTGATACAATTTGTGGAGTACGATCTACGCTCGACCGTCGCGTTGAGGTTAAGACTTGTCACGTAAACTCCGGTACAGATGAAGTTATACAGCTTGCGAGTCGAGAGTGTCGAATCATCTCCTACGCATTCTGTTGAGAAAACTTCTATTCCTCGAACAGCCCTTCCATTGGTAGTACATCCGATTGCACTTACGTTAAGCAGTCTTCAAACTCCAAAGCGGTAGCTGTGTGTGGGAACTATGGACACTGAAGATTTGAGCGCAATTGACGTAGTTGTTGTGGTGTTTTGATTTCTTGAAAAGTTTGTGGTGCGTGTAAAACTAAGCAAAATGTTCACCACTGTCGGATTGAACTCCGCCACAACACGATGTCGCGATCCTTTGGATGAAGAAGCTAACTGCGCCTCTGTATCGTGAAGCGTAACTAACCGACTTCCTTGGTATTTTGTCTCTCGGAGCGAGACTTTTACCAAATCACGGTCAATCAAGATCCGGTGGTTGTGATGTGCAACGCCTGCCTCCCGACATCGGGTCTAGGCGTCAGGACAACACATGCTTTTCGCAATGCACTTAAACGAGCATCGCGACCTGTTTCACTTCAACTTGTAGTTTCCTTGTCGTCGGCATTACTACTGCCTGATGCTGAGTGGTTTGCCGCGTTACGAAGCCTTCGGCTATCAATGACCCGGCTTTCTCGCCGAAAGATGGGGGCGTCAATCATTATTGCCGGGGGAGCGCGTTCCCCTCAAATGCGCCCCCAGTGGTTGGCCATTCGTTGAACAACCATTTTTGAACATCATCAACTTTGAGTCGAAAACATTGAGATGTCACATATCGACGGCGCTGAGGTCGCGAAGCACAACAAGAAGAACGACTGCTGGATTGTGCTGGACTCCCACGTGTACAATGTTACAAGCTTCCTGTCTGAGCATCCGGGCGGCGCGCCGATCATCTTGAAGAATGCTGGGACTGTGTGTATTTTGGCAAAAGTGCGATGACACAGCTGACAGCTCTCAGGACGCGACAGAGGAGTTCAAAAAATACCATCCGCTGAGCTATGTGAAGGATTACATCTCACAAGACGCTGTTCTAGGGCCGATTGATCCCAACACTCTCGGACAGCTTCGAGAACCTCAGAAAGAAGAAGCAAAGACGCTATCAGAAACAAACACATCTCCCGGCATCCCACATGTATCGTTGTGTGTCTCAACGCCAGACTTCGAGACGGCAGCAAAAGCGGTTCTTCCGCACAAGTCTTATATCTATGCATCTGGATCAGCCAACACCGGCGCATCACTCAAAGGAAATCTGGACGACTGGGGTCGCATCACGTTCCGACCTCGTGTGATGCGCAACGTGGGCGACGTCGACACGCGCCGCAAGATCTTCGGACACAGCTCGTTGTACCCGTTTTACGTCTCGCCCATGGGGACGATCGGCGCCATTCACTCAGACGCCGAACCAGCAATGATCCGGGGCGCGGTGCGAAAGGGTGCGCATATGGTGGTCAGCACGGCGAGCACAAAATCCAGCGAACAGATCATGAAGGCCTACGTGGACGAACAAGCCAGACTGAAACATGGGAGTCCAACGCAATTGTTTTACCAATACTACATGCCTGTCGACCGGAAGAAGGCGATTGAGTTGATGCATCTGGTCAAGAAGGCCGGGTACAAGGGATTATGGATCACAGTCGACACACCAGTTCTGGGAAAGCGAACGGCGGACCGCTACTTACAAGCCGAAGAGGCGCTGGCCGTCGGACTGACAGAAGAGCCGACCGCGGAATGGGAGACTGACAGCGCGCCGGAGAAAGACAATGCAGCGGGCAGCGACAATGCATTTGCGCCAGCAATGGGCGGGAGAGTAGTCCGCGGCCAGCTCAGCCCGCACACAACGTGGGAGGATCTAGAGTGGGTGCGCAAAGAGTGGGACGGGCCGATCGTACTCAAGGGCATTCAGACCGCTGATGATGCGAAGCTGGCACTAGATTACGGCTGTGATGGCATTCTGCTCAGCAACCATGGCGGCCGCCAGATGCACACTGCGCCGAGCGCGCTGATGACCCTGCTGGAAATACGAACATACTGTCCTGAGATTATCGGTAAGCTGGAGATTTTCCTGGACGGCGGGCTGCGCGACGGAAACGATGTGTTGAAGGCGCTGTGTCTCGGTGCGACTGCAGTTGGCGTCGGCAGACCGTTCCTCTATGCGCTCGCTGCGTATGGGACGAGAGGTGTTGAGCGATGCGTTGATGGTGAGTTTGACCGAACACCTGCTGAATTTCAAAGCTGACCAACCGTAGTTCTTGCCGAGGAGTTACAGACGGGAATGCGCTTGCTGGGCATCACGTCTCTGGATCAGTGCAGGTCGGATATGGTCAACGCCAGCCGCTTGCTGAATGAGATGTGGAGGCCGGAGCATGTCGTGCTGAAGAGTCGGCTGTAGTCTGTACAAGGAATCGTTAGTGGTGCAATTCCTGGTCACATATGAATTCAGAGCGTTTTGTACTATCAACCAATATACAGAATTCCGACCATTTATCACTCTCGCCCGAACTGTTAGAGCGTCTCGGGTAAGTGTTGAGGCGAACTCCCAACCCCCTGATTTTCTTAGTGGTTCGACAGCAAATTTTCGCCGATCATGTACGAGTAAACCATAACGACAGGCCAAAGTCACAGCCCACTTCTCGTTGCTTTGTTGGAACAAACGCTGAGTATATACGATTTATGGAACCATCCCTTCATCAATTCCCTGAGAAGGGTGAGGTGGCCGAGTTGGTTATGGCGCCAGGTTAAGGTCTCTTCTCCTTAGCATTGCTTAGCAATAAGCTTCCTGGTCACGAAAGTGGCGCGGGTTCGAGTCCCGTCCTCATCAGCATTCGTTCAACCGTCGTTGAGCACTCCAGGATACTTTTTTTTTGGCGATTTGTAGGCGTTGTGGTGGTGAAAGTGCAGATTGGCGCTTTCCGGCACCACCGCGCTTCATCGCCATTGGGATTTTTCATACTCTCCGGTCATCGATAGCAGTCGTCTGGCATTGCCTGATACTGCGAGATCTCTTTTTTATGACTGTGGTGGCTGGATGGAGATTGGTGCGGGTCACCAGTGTACAATATTTGTGCCCGGTGCGGGGTCGGCGGTGGGCGGATATTTGAACAGTATAAGCATTCTTCTGGATCTCGTTGGCTGGACGAAATAGTCTTTCCTAAGTCTGCCTTCTTCACCATCCAAATATTCTACCCATTGAGTAGCTGGAAATTCCGGACGCAATTTAAAGGATAGCCCCTGTTTAATAGGAGGTAGTCGATATTGATCCGAAGAACGCGCGCAAACTGGCAAAGTCCTACAAGACTACGGAAAGTTGTTTTAAATACGCACTGGGGAGCACGCTACGGACTCAGATTCATGCTTGTTTTGTTCGGCCTCTTTAGGCTCAAAATACGGAATATGCGCAACTTAAGATCCATGGAACTTGGATACTTTCATAGGCCTTCACGAGGCTGAAGTCAAGTACCTTCATGCATCTGGTTTTGGTTCAGATACAAGACTTAGCTTGTAGCAGATAGTCCTTCTGAGCAGAAACTTTGGGTGGAAGCACTCAACAAGACAACCAGAAATCGAAATACAGTCGTAATGACATTCATGTTGTAGGTCTAGCAATATTAATCAATAACGAAATGCGAGGACGCTGTTGCAGGCTTTATCAATGAGTCAGGAGAAAATCGACCAACACAACCACATTCATCAACCGAAGACTACGCGGACTACCATCAACAACCTCACGCTGCTACGACGCTCAAGGACTTCCACGTAGTAAGCACAGCGGTCACAAATGCACTCCACCCAAAAGTATCCAATCTAACAGCGACATTCTTCAGCGCAGCAACACCCGGTGCCGCAGACACAGTCAGTGGTAATCTCAGCTCAGGAATGCCCCCAGGACAGTGCCAGTGATCACCGTGTGGCTCACACTGGATATGTGCTGCGGCAAAAGATTCTTGGTTGTTCTCATGTGTGGGCGACGGTGGACTGCTGTGTTCTTCCACTCCAGATGGGCAATGCCAATGATCGTCAAATGCGGTACATTCAGCTGGTTTAACCGGCGTCACTGGTTGTAATTCACTCGCAGGCGGGGCTCTTGACTCCTCGACATTGTCGCGACAATGCGAATGGTCACCATGTGGAGTGTGTTCTTTTGCAATTGGCGGCGACGTTGGATCTTGAGTCGAAGGCGGCGGCGAAGCAGATTCTTTAACAACCAGAGGGCGGTGCCAATGGTCATCGTACGCTTTGCACTGTCCTGTAGCTGGTATCTCAGGTACTTCGAGATGACTGGGAGGTTGTGTCGTCGGCGGACTGACTCCAGGTGGTAAGTGCTAGTGGTCATCATGCAGCCTGCATCCGCCATGTCCTGGTTCAGACTATTCTCGGCCTGTTGTTGTCGGTAGAGGCCCGCAGTGCTCTAACAAAGTGAGAACGGAAGTGTTAGTAAGGTTCACTCAGAAATCATTTACAGTGATCATCATGGGGCGTGCGCGGCGACCCCGTTGGCGAAGTCGGTAATATCAGAGTATTGCAAGGACCGCTGATAGTCATAACAGTAGAAGTAACAGAGTAACCGACGTGCTCCAAAGTGCTTCTATCGCGGTAATCATAAGCAGTGATGCAGCCGAGACCGGGGAAATCGAAAGCCATCGTGCGGATCGGGACTTCAGAGCCGGCAAAGTGGTGGCCAGAGGTGCTGTATACGGAGTCGAGCGAGGATCGGAGGCTTCAGCGTCTGTTATGGTGATCTCAAAGCCGTAAATTTGCGCTGCCGTGGTGCATAGCGGACGGCCTGCAATGATGCCCTGGGGAAGAGCGTTTGCTCGCACTACAGCGAGGATTGCAAGAGCTCCTTGGAGCTGGGCCAAAGACATGGCCATACTTGGTCTGAACGGAGACTCTGAGAGTGGTTCTCGATGACTGAACGAAACAAGTTGGGTCTTTTATGCCCCAGGAACGCACCCGCTGCTACAAACGATACTCCAACAGCGTGGCTTAGCACGTACTCCAAAGCGTCAGCGCTCCATCGACAGTATTCATGGACACATTCTCCTCTTTATCGGAATCAAAATATTCCGAGTGATGGCGGAAAAAACGCGACTTCGTGGGGGTATGAGGCTGTTGGAAGAATTGGATCCCGGTATAGAAAAATCGCCATACCGTATGAGTTTGAATGGAAGAGCAATAGATTTGGGCTAGTGATGGACACATTGACCATTATCGTGTCAGAGTTACTGTAGAGGTGTTGCTGAAAGAGATGCAGTTGCATGAGTGAGGTAAAGAGAAGGCTGTGATTAAGATTGTTAACTACACTAATCAGGAGTTAATCTCTCAAGATCCTACTATATAGAAGCTCCTATCTGGCCACGAATCGTACCAGATTCACAACTTCACATTCACTACCGCCTACTATTTCCATTTATTACCGCCCATCCATACCCTCTTATCCCCTTCCTCGCCCTCACACCAAACCAGCCTGCCTCGTCTCTACCAGCTGCAGAGTCCCTAACGCCAGCAAGCGCGAGCACTGCATCTTGTATTAACAACGATATCAAGAGCATCGACCGAGAAAGCAATTTTAAATTACTTTGTTGTACGAAGACCCAACGCCATGCTAAGTCAAACTCGATTGCATTGCATTCAGCCAAGTTGATTAAGCTATCCACAATTGCTTTGCATCGCCTTTGAAATCTGCAGAACAATGCGTTCCTATTTTCAGGGGCGATCAGCTTCGGCATTACTTAGTTTCAAGAACCACCTCTATTCGGTGCTACTTCATCTCGGCGTGATTTCGCAAACTATCCATCTACACCGCTCCTAGGTGCCGTTCCAGTACTGCAATGCTTTGGTGCCAATCATGTAACTGTGCTAAAGCTACTATCATAGCTATGGCGTGATTATTCTATTTTTCCCCATGTAAATACAGCGGATGTCAACGAGTTGAAGATAAACGCTAGCAATGCGATTGTGAAACGAAACGTCATGGCCAGTGCCCAAAACTCACCGTCACAATAATTCGGCAAGTCCGGAAGGAGGCTCCAAGTGCAGGTTGCCCGAAACAGCTCGGTTGCAACGCGGTCCGATCTATCGACTCGACGCGAATGCTCGATCCTGCGGTCAGAGGGGGGAGGGTATAAATCCACACTCCCCTCTTTTGCAGAACAAGGCATCAGTTACTGTTGTATTTGTAACTACTCACATCCTAACAAGCTGCAATCATGAAGCTCTCTCTCATCACTTGTTTACTAGTCCAGGCGCTAACCGTCAGCGCGTCCCGACAGTACTGTAACTCCGGCACTCCTCTCAAGGATGGAGGATCCTGCGATGTGTGTATAAGTCTATAGAACAACAAGCTTCAACTCTAACACATACAACCAGGGTGTAGCAGCGAAGTCATTATGTGTATGTTTAGCCGATGGACGTCGTGCTTCCGAGGGGTCTAACTAGTAGTGTTAACAGTGTGGGAACTCGAAAACCGCCGATAGGCCCAACTTCCATGAACAGTGTTACACGCCGCTCAACGGTGACGGGGATCAAGTTGACTCAACTTGTTCGGTCGGTGTAAGTTCTTACTTCCTGACTTTGCTGGGCTTGGAACAGATACTAATAGAAGAACCACACAGGGAGTCTATTGCGTAAGCAGATCCGTCTACTATCATAGTTCAGTTGCTAAGTCGAGTAGTGCAATTAATTCGGTCGTACGTGTCTCGATAGACAGAGCAAGGAGTCTACCTCGGAATATCCGCAATCTCGATAAATTCAGGTACAACACTGTAGATACAGTACCCAAAGTTCATACACAGGTCGTCGATAGCCAGCATTTGTCATTAGGATTGAGAAATCAAGAACGCTGTCGTCTGAATTTAAGCAGTCCTTGATTGATCTTCATCTTGTGCCAGCCACCGAACTACGCACTATGCCTGTGATTGATAACTATTTTACTGATCCAAGGGCAACGCGTCGAGAGGGGCACGCAATGCCAGCGTCGAAAGCAGGTAGTGGAAATATCAACTGTGCAGTATACACCACTGCCAGTCTGCGGCGATGATCAAATGAATTAAGGTATAGACCCTGATCCAAAGGGCTAGCATTTGTTGCAGTGGCCGGCGCGACCGAGAACTCATCTCACTTCATCGATGTGCTTCTAATGTGTGATATTCGATTTTTTCACTGCGGAGCATCCTGTTGAATACCAACTTCGAGACACCATCTCACCCACTCAACCAACCACCCTCCTCCTCACAAACCAAAATACTGCACCAACCACCCAAACAGCCATCAATACCGCAGCCTGCACGGGCGCAAACACCGCGCCCCTGACGACGACAAACCCGCTGATTAGTGCGAACAGTACGGGAATGAGAATGAACGGCTTCACCGGCCGTTTCAGCTCTGGCTCGCGGAAGCGCAGGATGATGGCGCCGAGGACGGTGAGGAAGAAGAAGGCGTACTCCGCGAGTCCGTTGAGGGTGAGTAGGATGCGCATATTGCCGAGGAGGATGTAGACTGCTGAGACGAGGAAGTTGAGGACGAGCGCGTTACTGTAGTGGCATTAGTTTCTGAGAGGTGGGTGTTGGGTGAAAGATACGTACATGGGTGACTCCCCGTTGTCCATTGCTTCGTCGGTGTTTTCGTTCTCGCTTGCACCGCCCTTGGAGACTCGGTACATGCCGATCTGGCCTACAGTGCCGAAAGCTACGGGAAACCAGGTCTTGTTTGCCGCTGCGACGGTCATGCGGCCTGCGACGAAAGAGTTTCCTAGCGCTGAGCCGGCGATTACCAGACAGATGAGGGCTGTTGCAACGTAGGCTCCGCTCTTGCCTAGCAGGTGGTTGACCGCTGTCTGTTCGCAAGGGTCAGTACTCTGGAAACATGTCTTTGAAGGTCGTTTGACTTACGACAGCCGCAGCATCAGTGGTCGAAACCAGTTGCCATGGAAGGAGGATGTAGTAGACTGCGTTGGCCGCGACATAACACAGGATGATAGTTGGGATAGCTGTGTTGATGGAAAGTGGCAGCTGTTTGCTAGGATTGCGTAGCTCAGCTGCGACATAGTTTGCCTAAACACAGTCAGCCAGTACTTGCGTTTACAAAATCGATGTATATACCTTATCCCACCCCGAGTAGGCCCAGAGGGCCCCGTACAGAGCTGCACTGTAGAACCCGAGCGACTCCCAGGTCGTCACCTCGGTCCAATCGAACCGGCCCGGAGTGCCGTCAGGGCGTGGAGTGTCTCGTCTCGGAGCAAACCAGTGTTCCCTCCGCCAGTCAATCCCACCGACATCATCACCGGTAATGCTGTATTTGATGACTACAACCAGCCCCGCAACGATGAGCAAAAGGATTGTCAGAAACTTGATCGCGACAAAAAAGCTAGACAACCTAGTGCTGGTCTTTGTGCTGATGGAATTCAACGTCGTGATGACTGCCAGTACCAGTACTGACAACAGCTTATGCGTGATGGGTGGTGCAGGGTTATTGATCCCCAGACTAGAATAAATACTCTCAACAAACACAATACTCAGAATGGCAAGCGTAGCAGGCATGGTAGCAACGATCCAACTCCACGCAGCCATATAGCCCCAGAACTCGCCAAAAATGTGGGTAAGATAGGGCTGAATGCCTCCCTCGCCAGGAATCGCAGTGCCAAGCTCAGCCATGGTGAGCGCGCCAGTCCAGGCGAGGATGCCGCCGAGCAGCCATACCAGGAGTCCTGCGCCTGGAGATGGGACGTTGGCGTCGATGGGGCCTGGAGAGGAAAATACACCGGAGCCGATTACAATGCTGATTAGCAGGGCGAAGCCGTCGAGTGCCCCGAGGTTGCGGGCGAATGTACCGCGGGGCGCTGCGGTGCTTTCCTCCTCTTGCCGTGTGGCGTCAATGGGGGGAGTGTCATCTCGCTGCAGCAGCGGCGTCGTCTCTGATGAAGCCATGAGTTGTGGTGACAGAAGAGAGTGTGTGGTGGCAGGAACGAGGCTGGGACGGATGATTCACAATGGTTGACGAATCGGCGACTGGGATTGCGTGCTAGCGCGATCATTTGAGCAATGAGGGATCCACTCCATCAATGTTTGATACAAGAGGATGATATGGAGGTATTGAGCTGGCTTAGAGATTACGATAGCTAGTAGTCGCACTGCTCACCCCGAACATGCAGGCGCGGCTATGATCTCACTGGTGCCGGACGCACCCCGCGCTTGTCAAGTTACGAGGTACAGTTGCTGAGCCTCAACCGCGACCTCGTCTCAAATATCGAGATGTAATCCCAAGCATATCCACCGCGTCTGCTCAGTACTTTGAAGAGATGGTGGTCCGCCCCTACTTCACTCCAGAGAAAGCCGTGCTTCCACTCGACAAAGTCCTTGAGCTCGAGACGATCGATGCATGGACATTCCGCTCGGTAGTAAAAGCGTACTCTCCCACTGGCGGCGAAAATGGGACCTATGGCGGCCATGTGTTCGCGCAGGCAGCGTGGGCGGCTGCTCAGATGGTCGCTGATGGGCTTCTGATGCATGTTTGTTACTCTTATTATCATGATTTGTTATTCTTGCTGATCACCGCGAAAGAGCATTACAGGCTGGTTCACCCTGGGCGGCAAGCCCAACGAACACTACATTTACAAAGTCGACAAGATAAGAGACGGGTACAACTACTGCACCCGCTCTGTCACGGTAGTCCAAGACGCCGGACAGGCCATGTTTACTTGTACGTGTTCGTTCAAGCGTGAGGAGACTTCGCCGTTTGATGTGCAGGAGCAAGTCGACCTGAAGAAGAAATACAGGGCTGCTCTGTCTGGCAAGGAGAATGAGCCCATGGAACATCCAGCAGCACCAAGTAACGACTCTGCGCACTTTCGCGAGACCTATCTCCCAGCACACCCAGAGCACTTCAATCCAATAGGCGGCCTGCACCTGAGGAAGGTGGATATGCACGACTATAATGCAGATCGCGACGCTCTGGACAGGAGACAGCTCACATTCTACACGCTAAGAGGTAGTCTGCCGTTACCGACTGCGCCGTTCCCACCTGGGCCTGGCAAAGCGTCTTTGACGCGAGAGGCCAATCTGCATGCATGTGCACATCTGTACGCATCAGACCGTAACTCGCTCTTCATTGTGCCCAACCATCTCGATCGTGGGCGAGAGTTCTCGCGGATGGCGTCGCTCTCGCACAGCGTCATCTTCCACAGTGGCGTCAGGGACCTCATTATGCCGCCTGAGCCCCGTATGGATCATCCGAAGGCTGACCGCACGCTGTGGGGGGATGAAGCTCTGTCGCTATGCCAGCTTGACGGGTATGAAGAGAAGGACAGGGATGCTGATGGAAGAAAGTGGTTTGTGCAGGAAGCGTGGATGACAAGAGCGACAGGAGGGAGGGGGCTGCATACGAGCAGGTTGTGGGATTATGAGAAGGGAGTGCACATTGCCACGACTTTTCAGGATGGACTAATACGGTTTAGAGATGGGTCGAAGATGTAGACAAATCTTTATCGAAAGCGACAGAGCTGTTTGATACAATGTTGGCCACGATGGGAATGGCAGCAAAATCGGTGTCGAGTTGGGTCGCGGTGACAGTGACAGAGCTGTTTGATACAATGTTGGCCACTGTTGGAATGGCAGCAAAACCAGTGTCAAGTTGGGTCGCGGTGAAAGTGACGATTGGAATGACAACAAGTTCATTGAGAATCGCAATGCAAAGGTGGGGGTGGAGGGTGGAGTGAAATGCTGAGGACCAGGATGGACAATATCAAAGTCTAGGGCTAGTGACGGCATGCCGCCAAGGCCAAGTGGGGGTGTGCGGCGGGCGAGCTCCAGCACCTTCGGCGAGGGCAAGTCATCGCTCCATCACATACTGCCTGCTCACCTCTGCTGCTGCCTCCACAGCACACACCACCATAAACACACACATATACCCGCCCACTCCCCGCCACCCATCCACCACCCATC
>SATY01000401.1:0-30015 GCA_004335155.1 Ascochyta viciae
CTCTTTAAGTAGGCTGCAAACAACTTTGTTAGTGTTAAAGATGGTAACTTAAGGGGGGTGCACGTTACCAATTATCGGGGCGCACATTAACATCTCCCGCCGTTGATGCAATACGCCCGCTCCCGAGGCTCAAATGTATCAACTGTAATTGGCTGATTCGTCACGAGCCGCATTACGCTTGACGGCGAGCGGCTGCTTAGCTGTTGATTGGTGTAAGAAAACACATGTGATTTAGAGCTCCTAGCATGCAAAGACAGCAACTCGGAGTTGGGAAACCGAGCGCCCGAAGTCTGAGTTTGTAATCGTGTTTGTGGCTATAGGATGAATGCAATGTTTTGATTGCTCTTGATAGTGCTGAAGACTTCGGTCTACGTGTTGGCCTCAAGATATCCACTTGAAGTGGTTGATCGTTTCCTTTTCCAGGTACTTCGTGATTTGACTATAGTCCTTACAAACGTGCTTTGCATCCCAACCATCGCTCCCTCCTTGGTCTTCTCCATTCGGACCCAGTGGGAAGGTAGTAGCAGCTCCTTCCAGCGCGACATCGCCGGCACACATGATAGCTTGCCTGATGTACTCGAAGCAATGATTTACGTGCCACGGCTGTTGTATGGGGTTGACCTTGAACAGCGCACTGTCAAGCGTAACTGACATGGTATTGTAAGCGTTGAGTATCGTGTACAGGCAATGCAGCTGGTGCGTCATGGACGTTGTAAACACCGTGTTGTTGACGTAGTCGTGAATCGGCTGTGGAAGATTGTCATGCTGCGTGGAGTCTTTGACCTCGACGTAACCTAATCCTTCTGGGTGGATGTTAGCATGTCATATAAGGCTGTCATATCAGACGATAAACACACCCGGAACAATGTTCAGCCAGGCCTGCTGGACGTCTCTGTTCCAAAACTCCGATGCGTTTTCTGGCGCAAAGATTGGGTTGGGCCGGAAGGTAACAATTTGCTGTGAAACTTGCGCCGGTGAGCAAATATCTCTAGTATGTGATTATCTACACTCACATGTCGGTGCGAAGCCTGTGATATCTCCAGCGAACTCGTACTGGTGACTGTGATTATGTCCCCATATTCTTTCGACAAGCAATCCAACGATGACTAAAAGAAGTGTTGTGTCGAGCAACCAGCGGTAGTGGCTCAGTCCCCTCCAGAACTTTCGCCTTCCGGACCGCTGAAGCTTCGTGACACCCTCCATTTCCCAGTCCCCTACTTCGGTGCTTGAGTCAGACTGGTTGTCGAGATTTCGCAGCGCATTATATCGTTGGTCGTTCTTCATCTTCGTCTCTACACCAAACTCCACCTGGGAGACGTCGTGTATCGACTTGTACGGCGCAAAGGATGGCATCACAACTTTTCTGGAGATATTTATGAGATGAGGGTAGTGAACAACTTGCGAAGGCGGGGATTCATCCGAGGACACAGCTCGGCCGACCAACGGAATCACGGAGCCGACCAAGCCGACGCCCCACATACCACCCCACTAAGGAAAAATAACTTCTTAATGGTCGTGTTACTTATTACTTGGTTAGATGCTCTTTTATGTTCTAATATGTTAAGAACATGTTCCTATTATAATAATATAGAAGAAAAATATTAAGTATTTTAAGAAACTAGTTCTAATCTTATAAATAAGTAAAAGTAATACTTAAGAATATATTCTTAATAGAATAGGAACATGTTCTTAACATATTAGAACATAAAAGAGTATCTAACTAAGTAATTAGAACATATTCTTAATATATTAAGTAAATAAGTAAAGAACATGTTCTCTTTATCTAAGTAATCTTGTTTGTTAGTTGGGTGAGATTCTAGATGGTTGGGTCGCTTAGTCATTGCTTGGCTTGGTCGCCTCCTGGATTCATCCTCCTTATGCATTGTTTCGTTTCTGTCGCCGCCAACCATGGGCTGTAACGCCAAGTGTCGGAAATTGTACATAGTAAAGAACCTCGAGCCCGAGGTCACGATGGATTCGTCGAGGAAGAAAAAAGTTCTAGAGTGACTTGAACAAGATTCATTGCTCGAAAGTCGAAACAGTATCACATCGTTGACAGTGCCGGTTTCTTGAGTGCACAAACCTGTAGGAAGGAGCTCTGTGACTAGCTGATGAGTAAATAGAGACGCCGTATGTGAATATTTGGCAGTCTCGACATGATGGAGAGCACATGTCTGAGCAAGAGAATTTTTGAAGAGATGTATCAGCTCACGAACTCGATGGCAAAATCTCTCGTCAGAACTCGAGGGCAAGTGGAGGGTGAGGGGCAAACGCGTGCGCACGCTAAAAAACGCGAAGCGCGGAGCTACCGACACAAGATCCTGGCAGCATAGGCTCTACCACGCTCACTTGTTACCCAAAAATAACGACATCGTCAATACAAAACTTACGTACACACAGGATCAACTGTGTGCAAATCATTAAGTGCGAGAGTAGGATTGTATTTGCTAGGACTTCTCTTCAACCGTCACCAGAACAGCCACAAACATGGAAACATCTATACATCTTACATCAGTTACGCCACGTCCTGACAGACGACCATTATTCTCCAATACGCACATGTTGCGTAGCACTCGACTCCGTTGACCGCAGTATTGAGACCGGGCTAGCTTTCCTGAGCGCTTCTGCTGCATAAGCTTTCACAATTGGCAGAGGGAGCATTGCAGCAGCATTGTCGTCAGGCAAACGACCGGATTCTGACCTGGCTTTCGATCGGTGTGTGTGATGGGCAGCTGAGGTGGCAGACTTCCTGGCATGCATTCGCTTCTTTGCAAGCGACACCGAGTCACTATGTGCGAGAAGCTCAGGTTTCACTCCACCCGAGCGAACCAGTCGCGAATGAGCTACGGTGACCGAGTCTCGATGGTTACGAAACCTCATTTCAGCTTCATCCAAATTGGACAGCCCTTGTTCTGGGCTGGACGCTCCCAGCTTCCGACGAGCAGCAACAAGATGCGCTGACCATGCACCCGAGTCTGGTATAGCGAGTGTTCGCTCCGTCGGAAGAGCTGAAGTATCGAGCGACATGTCTTGTGGGGGTCTAAGAGCGCTGGACCAGTCTTGAGAATGAACTCTTGACATCGGAGCACTGACTGGTCGTGAGGGATACTGCGAGTGAACAGCACTTGCCCTTTCGCTGTTTGGAGGCGCAAATATCTCAATGTCCTCGTCGTCAACGATAGCGCTTCCAAAGGGAGGTCTGCGGCCATCATCGTCGGGAAACACAACGACTGTGGGTTTGAAAAAGTCAGATGGCGCATTCCAGGTGCCAGACCATTCTGATAGCTTTGTGTTGACACGCTCAAGGCTGCCGGTAGCTGTAGGGCTGGTTGCTTTGAGCGCTTGGCTGCCAAAAGAGCTATGTCTTCTTTTCTTTGTGCTGTGCTCAGGCGGTAGGTTGTCCCAGATGACCTCATAACTCCCGTTGTCCGACTCTACAATTTGCATGGTGGGAGTAGCTGGATCGGTCTCCCCACCTTCTCGTGGTTGCGCTGGACCTAGAGATCCAAGTTCTGATGACACAGGAGTAATCGCAACGACATGGACATCCGTGCGAGTGACAGCTGGACACGCTGGCAAACGTCTGGTCAATCTGGCTCTACCAGGACATGGCTGCGCTCTTTCTGAAACTTTGCTCGGCTTACTTTTCCCCTGTCTTTTGGTGCTGCAGGAATTCCTTGTACACAATGGCACGTTGTCCGAGATGGAGTCTTCGAAGTCAACGGTCTTCATACGTCGCAGCTTCTGGGATTTATTCGAAGTCATCGTCATCGTTACACGTCCGTTGGGGGGCGTTGTGCTTGCACTTTGAGCTTTTTGTTTCAGGCATGTCTTCAGCGGCTTATTGAGATCGGTGTTGTTTGATAATATGGAAGCCTCTCGTAAAACAGGGTCGGAGTTCGAACGTATAGATGGCAAGGAGCCCTTGAAACTCGGTCTGATTTTTGTGTCTTTTGTTTGGGGCAGTGTATCACTCGAGACCATACCGCTGATATCTTGGGGTTTGACTACAGCCCGCTGATGTTCGGTTATGTCTTCGTTGACTTGCACATTCGAGGGCAAGCTTGTCTTGATCTGCAAAATACTGGACGATGGATGCTCGTTCGATCGGGATAGCCTCGATGATGTCCTTGAACTGGGAAACGGAGTCAAACAAGACTCTATTTGCATAGGCTCCGCTGTCGGCTCTTTGTCCCTCGCCCGGTTGCCTACCTCTGCGTCGCTGTAGAGGCCCTGCAACAAGTATGACGTATCTGCCGAATGCCGAGACCTCTGCTTGTGCCCTTCATGCTCGCCGGGATGACCCGTGTCACTGTCCGCCCTCGACGGCTCGTGGCTTTCGACAGTTCCCATGCTCGCATACGGAATAGATTTAGATATCGCACTAAGCAGTCCCGACATAGAGGTCATTTCTTCCGGGGTCCTGAGTCGTGGCCTTCTCGCAGAAGGATCTTGTCGGCGGAGAGATGTAAGAGGCTGTCTGTCACGCCGTTCTGTGAGGTCTAAAGATGAAATGGGCGTACAGGAAAAGTAAATTTGGAAGGATGCAGCTCGGAGGTGGTGAAGGTGTATATCGTTACATTTTGTCAAGCTGTGAGGCGCACCGGTATCTCCCCGGTTCAACCTGCAAAGCTTTGAGAAGGAGCTCATGCCCTGGCGTGATTCTGTCTTGTAGTAACGGGAGGGACTTCTCTCGTCTTTGGGGAAGTTGCGTCGACAGCCATCTCCCACTGCCAAAATGGATGCATCTCAGCATAATGTTTCAGGTTCTGGAAAACAGTTTGCTGATGCGATGCAGCCGGCGAACGCTGTGAAATCACGAGAGTCAAAGACATCATGCATCTCGTTTGCTGTCTGTACGAGGCATTCTGCTTGGCTCGAACTTGGCATCTTACTGTACGCACAAGAAGGGCCTCGCAGTAACCCGATTAGTACCTACCTTCCCTCTTCGGTACACTTACCTAGCTCCAGAGCTCCATGTCGACTTCGTATCTGGTAGATACTGCCTTCAAAAATAGCAACACTTGAGGCCAGGATTGGGTGGCTGACAACGTCAATAAAAGAAGGAAGTGAATGTCTACATAAACGGACTGCTCCTAAGCTTAATCTCGCAGAAAGCATCGGTCTTTGACTCGAGACACAAGATGCATGCCACTTCCCTGTTCTTTTACAAAACCCTGGTCACTGCGGCCATCGCAAGCGTTTGTCCTATCATAGGCCCAGTCTTTCCTGCTCCTAAAGAGCTTCATCTGTCTACTACTTTTCAAGATACACTGGGCAGGATTCATTCCGACATTGAGAAAGTACTCGTGAGCGGCAATAGTACGCATGGCTCACTGAATACTAATGATACGTACTCCATACAAATATTCTCTACGACATCTGGAAAACCACTCCTTGATTACCATCGACGTGGACCCGCCGTACTGGGGAACAGAACGATTGACGGTAACTCTGTGTATCGAATTGCCAGTGTCTCTAAGCTTCTCACGGTCTACTTGCTTCTTCTCGAGGCTGGAGAGAAGGTCTTCAACGACAAAGTGACAAAGTACCTCCCCGAGCTTGAAGGTGCTGCGTCTTGGGATGATATCACTATCGGGTCACTTGCTGGGTATCTTGGAGGTATCACTGCTGAGTGTAAGTTGTCTGGTTTTGTATCGGGGTGCCAAACACTAATCTAGCCAGTGTTCGACAATTCTGCTCTACCTGGAGGCGACATTGGCGCATTTTTTCCAGGCGCATTCCCACCGCTATCCGCAAACGAAACATCAGGATGTACATATGGCCCGAGCGGGTGCACTCGGGCTTTGTTCATCGATAATCTGCTAGACAGACGCCCAGCGTATTTGCCGAACACTACCCCGGCATATAGTAATGCTGCCTTTGCCGCACTTGGTCTGATAGCAGAGGTGATAGCAAACTCTTCCTTCGATGAAATACTCCACAGCTTGCTCGTAACACCATTGCAACTCAATGGAACTACATCTTCAGCACCTTCAGATCTTACAAATGCCGTCATAGCCGGGAATGCTAGCCTTTCTGACTGGAATATTGACCTCAGCGATGCTACCGGTGCAGCTATGGGCGGCATGTTCAGCACCCCTAATGACCTTTCCGCAATCGGTCGTGCGATTCTGTCATCATCGCTCCTACCAAGCTCAGCAACAAGATCGTGGCTGAAGCCTACATCCTTTACGTCATCTCTCCTCGGAGCTACTGGTCGTCCGTGGGAGATATACCGCGCTGTTACCAATCCACAACACAATCGTGTGGTCGATCTGTACACCAAGGGAGGAAATCTATCTGGCTATGGGGCGAACTTGGTGTTGATTCCAGACTTTGATGTGGGTTTCGTTGTCATGATGGCAGGAGATGCAGGTACCGTCGGTACTGTCATCTCAGGTGTAATAACAGATGGATTGCTACCAGCACTCGATGAGGCAGCGAGACTACAAGCGGATGCTGCGTTCGCCGGAACGTATGTCGCTACCAACGGGCTAAATTCAACGGTCAAATTGACTACAACTTCTGGTATTCCAGGTCTCAGCATCGAGGAATGGACCAGCAATGGTACCGACTTGCGTCGAACGGCTTGGTGGAATGATTTGGAGCGGTTCCAGATGTATCCTACGAACATCGTGAGCGAGGATGGCAAAGAAGTTTCGTGGCGATCGAGTTACGTTTCGCTGCCCGACACAGGCTCACCCTTCGATGCCTGCCCTTCCTGGTATGCTATTGACCGTCCCACGTATGGTGTCTATGGCTTGGATGAGTATGTATTTCATCTAGATAAAGATGGTAAAGCATGGGGTCTGGAGCCTAAGGCGCAGAGGATCGTACTCGAGAGAGTCTGAACAGTGAGGGCTGGAGGGAGATAGAGGCGTTGTGTCATATCCATACAAGTCTATCCTTTGGAATCACACCCCATTTTTTCCAGTCTTAGGTGGGGTGATCATTGGTCTGTTCACTGCGTGGCTTGCATAGGGCGTTCGGATTTCAGTACGACACACTGGCGGCCAACGACACAAGGTCCGCATGAATTTTAGATAGCTTTGTTACTATACTGATGGGACCAATTACACGTAATGGCGTGGTGTCTTCGATGTAAGTATTGGTGTTAGGACATGTACTTCGGCTCTCCATCGCGTTGCGATTCCAGCCAACTAAGCAAGACAAATTTTCTCGGCCTTCTCGCTATCTGGAAGAATTCAACTGAAGAGATATGCAGCCACCCTGCAGCCAGGTGCAGAGTATACCATCCACGGTACCATCCGACCTGCAAGGCTGGCGGATCACGCTGTTTCGATTTTTTGGGATACGCGACATGGCGTTAGTCTAGACTGAGCGAGGTTATTCAGATCGATCCGAATACTCAAGAGATTATTCCTCTAGATTCTTAGTTGTTGTGGGGAGACCTGTCCGATATAGGAACAGGTCTGGCCCAGCAGTATCATAATTTAACAAAGGTACTTTCCTACTGACATACCTACAAACGAAAATTAATATCAAACAGAGCTCAGATGTTCCTACTGTTCGCAGCGGTGTATTGTGGCACGCCTAGGTCAACAAACTGTTCTACCTTTTCGGCGATCTGCATGAAGGAAAAGTACGAGACTTTAATGACTTGTGGCCCTACGGCACAATTTACAAAAACTGGACCAGAACTACAACCGACGGTACTCAGTTGGACATGTCATGGTCATCTTTTGGTGCCTCAGATATTACCGATGAGGGCATCGCATACCACTATGATGGCTACTTGAGCAATGCCTCTGTTGCTGGTTGGAGTGGTGCAACGATCATATTAGATAGCCTGGTAAAGTAAGATGACATGAAGATGAACAAATGGGATAACTGCACCTAGGGCGGCAAGGTTCCACGAGCGGAGGGCAACTCACCTTGAATACCTCACATACCTAGGTAGCTCAAATTGCCATTTCTTTGGCTGTTCTGCACCGCCAAAGTATACTAGCATCGCTCTCTGCGAGGCTGGAATTCAAAACCCTTGGGTAAACCATGATCTTGCTAATCGAAACAGGCAGCAATAGACGTGAGTAAAGCACGAACGACTTTTGATGTCTCCTGCACTGACCGTCCGTCTCGTGATATAGCATACACATCTTCGATATCGCTAATAGCAAATGCTTCACGCAGACTGCAACAGGCAACATGCCTCAAGCCAGACGGGGCTTTTGCTCTGACGTGGTTTGGACTGAAGATCACTTCCCATACAATTTGCAAGCTTTCCACAGTGTCGAGCTGCCGAGTATAAGGAGCCCTGCAAGCGAGACGCCGGAGATGCCGGAAATCAAAGGCCCAGCTCCAAAGCGCAGCCTGTAAGAAAGAACTTCTGCAGCACTTATCGTTGCGTTCTGTGAGTTAGAGGTATATTTTTTTGTCGAGAAGGGCGTGACACTAAGTGTTTGTTGGACGGCGTCAGACATGGCATAGGAGATGGTGATGGCGGTGCCATGGGCTACACACGCACTAGTAATGTGGCCTGCCTCTTTCAGCAAGTGCATCTGCTGGTGCCGTTCTCCCCAGCGACTCACAACTTTCATTTCGGCAACGTGTGCACAGGTTTCGAGCTCAAGGTGCTCTCAAGCATTTCAATTGGACCCCTATCAATACAGCTCATAGTTGGAGCCGCCTCAATGAACTCTTAGCAGAAAAAGCACGCGTTCCTGGGTGCACATCCCCGCGCCGCTTCTTGCTCGCGAGGCTCGATCCGAGGAGCCTAACGCAGCCTTTTGCTTTACAGCCAAACAACAAGCAACGTGCCTGTCCAAGCATGCAGATATCCTTGGTTGACCCCACGCGCCCGACCCATGGGTTCGCGTCATCTGGATCCGCAGCATGCGATATAAAAACCCGTTTCAACCGACCAGTGTTGCGTTGAGGCACACGATCAACGCGCAATATGCTCTTGACTGCTTCCTTTAGCCTGCTGGCCCTGCCAGTAGTGCAAGTGCTGGCAAACCCAATGCCAAGTAGCACACCTGCGCCTGTCAACGTGACAACGTGCAATGGCAAGACTTACACCTATTCCGCCCTCGCAGGCTATGGTAGGCTAGCCAGCGATGCGCGCGACAAGTTTGGTGACACCATCGGCGGCATCGGTAGTGCAATTGCGCTCGACAAGAAGAGCTGGAAGAGTAAGAAGGGAAAGAAGGAAGCGTACCAGGGCATCGTATATGGCCTTCCTGATCGCGGCTGGAATACCCAGGGCACACAAAACACCCAGAGCCGCATCCATAAGTTCAGCTTCGACTTTGAGGTCGTTGACGCTACCTTGGAGAAGCCAGCGTCACCAAACTTCAAGCTTACGTATGTTGATACGCTGCTGCTTACTGGACCCGATGGCACGCCGTTGACTGGTCTCGACCCCACCGGTAACATCACGTACAAAGGATTTCCCAGTCTTCCACTGGCAACATGTAAGATTACTCCGAAAGCGGTTTATTCACAGCTGATCATTTTGAGACACTGGCGATGGGTTTGGCAACAACGGAACAGGAGGTTCGCGCATTCCTCTCGACACCGAGGGCCTGGTGCTGGGAGACGATGATACTTACTGGATAAGTGATGAGTACGCTGCATACGTCTACCAATTTGACAAAAACGGCAAAATGATTCGGGCCATTCGCACTCCTGACGCCTTCATTCCCTTGCGCAATGGTACCGAATCGTTCAGCGCTGCCTCTCCACCAATCTACAATCAGAATTTCGAGATATCTCCCGAGGATCCTTCGACTGGGCGCGCCAACAACCAAGGTCTCGAGGCCCTGACTGCTAGCCCAGATGGCAAGTACATGTACACCATGCTGCAGAGCGCTACGATCCAGGACGGTGGCTCTAAATCATCCACACGTCGCAACACGCGACTCCTCAAGTACCGCGTCAAGACCAAGTCAGTCGAGCTCGAAGCCGAGTATGCTGTTCAGCTCCCCATTCTGTCGAGCGGAAAGATAGCTGGCCAGTCCGAGATCCACTACATTTCCGAAACCCAGCTTCTCGTTCTTGCGCGTGACTCGGGCGCTGGTCACGGACAAGATTCATCCGAGTCCATCTACCGCAACGCCGATGTAATCGACATCTCCAACGCCACCAACATCAAGGGCAAGTACGATGCGTTCAATTCTCAGATCGCGAGCAACAAGGGCGTGCTCAAGAGCGATGTGGTGCCGGCCACATACTGTCCATGGTTGTCATACAATGTGAACTCGCAGCTTAACCGCTTTGGCGTCCGTAATGGAGGCGCTCAGGATGCAAACTTGTTGAATGAGAAGTGGGAAAGCTTTGCGATTGCACCGGTTGATGGAGATTTTCAAACGAAGGGCGAGGGTAAAGAGTATTACTTGATCTCGTTCTCGGACAACGACTTCATCACGCAGAACGGATTTATCAATTTCGGCAAGCAGGCATACGAGGATTCGTCAGGGTTTGATCTGGATTCACAGGTCCTTGTGTTCAAGGTCAGGCTGCCCAAAGGCGCGAACCCGTTGTAGGCGGGAAGGCCAGAGATTCGTAATGTACCTGCACAGTTGTATGCAAATAGAGATTGATTGGCTAGGCTGGAAAGGGCCATCTCCAAATAGACATGACAGTCTTTCACACACTATAGATATGGAGGTTCGCAATATATGCTTGAGATTGGAACCATGTCGGTGTTTACACGCCGGGTGAAACGACGTCACTGTGGCTCGTGTCGTACCAATGAGCGCGTGCGCCACAGCAGCCACTATGATTTGTTTACGACCCACTCTACATAGCAACCACCGTTCCCCTCTACCCCACAACCAGCTGCGCCTGCCCTTCACGCTCGAAGCAGACGTGGGAATCTCAGACAACATGTCGCGCGGAGGCCACCGGGAGTCGCTGACGCCCATGGACTTTGAGTATGACAACAAACAAGGCCCCGTTGACCACCGCTCGCCGTTTATGAACATCACCAACTCGCCCGCTGCGAGGAAACGTGAGCTTGCTCAGAGGCTCTCTCTTGCCGTCGATACGACATGTCAGCTAACCAAAGGGCCGTTGTACGGCCAGCCAGGCACCAACCCCCCACTCGATTCCCCTTCCAAGAGCGCTTTCGCAACACCGAGCCGCCTGCGCGAGACAGCACTCAACTTCCCGCAAAGCGGCGGTAAGCCACTGCCCTCGCTACCACCGCACACCAATGCCTGGACACCTCGCACCCCCTCGGCCGACTATGATTTCAGCTCCGGCGGCGAGACTCCGAACACACCCGCGCAAGACAGCGAACAGGCCACGCCAGACACACAGATAGCGGGCAAGATGCGGCTGCTGATGGACAGTCCCAGCCCCAAGAAGGGCGGGCGCCGCCAAAGCTTCTTCAAGCGCCTTCAAAACTGGGGAAGCCCGAGCCCTACGAAAGAGTCGATGAAGGAGATTGAGAAGGAGGTCTCGCGCAAACACTACAACGAGAAGATGGAGAATCGTGTCGCGAAGCGGCGCTCAACACGCGAGCGCCCCGATCGATCAAGAAAGAAGCAGCTCGTGCTACGCGACGGCGACGACGATGACTCCGACCACGAGCCGGCTCAAGTGCAGAAGAGCGCACCAGCGGAGCTGCGCCAGGTGCAGCAAACATACGGCGCCAGCATTGCAGGCTTCTTTCACTGGATTGAAGCGCATCCAGGGCTGCCCTCGGTACTTTCCTGGTACATGCAGTTTACCGTCAACGTCTTCCTCGCCCTCTCCTTCATGTTCATCCTATATTGTATCTACAGCGGCATCATGGCCGACGTGGATATCGAGTCGAACAAGCACGCCTCCGAGATGTTGGTCGAGATCGCACAGTGCGTCAAAAACTATCGCGACAACCGCTGCGAACCAGACACCCGCGTTCCTGCCATGGAAATGGCGTGCGGCAACTGGGAGACGTGCATGAACCGCGACCCAAACAAGCTTGCCCGCGCGAGCGTTACAGTCAAGACGTTCGCCTCGATCATCAACAGCTTCTTCGAGGAGTTCAGCTACAAGTCTATGGTATGTTCATTTATTTTCATCTGTGGATGTGGTTGGCTTCGGGTACAAGCGTGGACATTGCAAGGATCGAGCAAAGAAGTGGGAGACGAGTTGCGCATGGCACACGACTCCCACTCGAACAACCCAACACGCTATGGCCAGGCTGTATTTCCGCAACATTTCGAAGCAACAGAACCCTTTCCAGACTTCAATCAGCCCCAGATCGACTTATCACAACCCTCATCATCATCTCAACATCCACACAGCTTCGCTGACTTCGACTCACAACAATAGATCTTCTTGACGATCCTTATCTTTGGTGGCTTCAATGTCTCAAACTGGGCATTCGGTCTGCTCCGCCAGCAACACACCCAACCACAACCACAGTACAACGACTACGCTCCCCCACCACAGACACCGCACCGTATCAACTCAAACAGCTACATCGAGAACGGTCAAGCAGCGTGGCAAACACCGTACCAGACACCGTACGAGGGACGGGGATTCATGCAGCCTCCGCAGCCGCCGATGCTGCAGCATACACAAAGTACGCCAGCATTACCAAGCTATGTGCAAGAAGGTGCAAAGGAGGAGTTGAAGACGCCGCGACGGAGAGGCGGGTTTCGGTAGTCTTACTCCTCGCTTTCCTTTCTTTTCTTGACTTCCTTCATTCTATCTCTTCAGTCATCTTCTCTTGTCTTCTCATAGGGTTCCCGGTTACTTAGGGCGGCGGTGTTTGGGAAGCGAGTCACGAACGCAAAAAGGTCTTGTTTTGTATACTTCTTGTAGCTTTTCTATTTCTTCACGCTACCAATATCAAACCTCCACGTGTCTGTTGGATCAAGACGTCGTAAATCGTCCCATGCGACTGTTCTCTTCGTGTCCATAACCAAGTTTCTCGCGATATCTCTCTGCGCATCTATCCCCGCTCTTGCTGCACATTCGAACCTCTCGCCGAGACTCTTCACATTCTGGTCTGAGCTCTTCGCGCTGAAATGTGAAATGAATGTCACAGCGACATATGAATTTGTCGTCTTCGCAAAAGACAGTTTTTTACCCTTCGTGAAGTCACGATGTAAACCACACTATATTTCTAGTTGGTTTGTCTCGTCGAGAAGGAATGGTGTTTCATATAAACCCAACATGACACGTACGTAACATGGTCGACCAAGCGTCCAATATCTGACAAACGAAATAAAATCC
Source organism: Ascochyta viciae (assembly GCA_004335155.1). NCBI lineage: Eukaryota > Fungi > Ascomycota > Dothideomycetes > Pleosporales > Didymellaceae > Ascochyta > Ascochyta viciae. Next base: position 13,195 of record SATY01000401.1, read on the forward strand.
CATAACGCCACCCATCGTATACATTCCCGTATCGCTGAAACCGTAGAAGCCGCCCCGTGACATACCCGCAATGCCGAACCAACGCCGAAAGATGTTTTGTAGATGTTGTAAGTTCGTGAGATACTATGTTCAAGCCTGCCGAGATCGAGGCTATAGCATGGTCCAGTCGTCGTCGCTGGTAGCCATGTCATCGGTTATGGTTTGGGCAATCGAAGCTGCAGTGGGTACAAGCTCAGGACTGGACATTACACTGTGCGAAACAGCATTTGCGAGTCCCTGGGAGCGGTGCACCAGGGCGAAGCCTTCATCCTCACTTGCGGTATCGCCTGTGTTTGAATCTGCGCCTGACGCGGACTTGGAAATGCGGGTTCTGTGAGGCAGTGCGGTACCCGCGTGCGGATCGACCATGGGTAGACTTGGCGATGTCTTCGCTTCAATTCGGACTTTGCGGCGTCCATACTCGAAGAGTAATCGGCGCGCACTGTGAGATGTACCCTCTGTGACAACTTTCGGAGACTGCGTCTCACTCTTGAACGCATCCTGCCAATATGACTCCTCGTCGACAGCAGTAGTGGGCTCCGCTTTGGTAGTTGAAGATTGGTTCTCCCTCCCACAGCATGCACCCGATGGACTCCCCTCAGGAAGCATCGACCTCCCTGGTAGTCGCGCCATCGTTTCGTCAATTCTTGCGCGCTTGTACTTGTACAATGTCTCTTCTACAGTATCCTTCTCCATATCTAGAGACACGTCTATGCTGTACCTCTCGAGTGCAGCCGTGAGCGCAGAAGGCGAGACAACATGCTCTGAAGGGTGTGGGATCTCGCGACGGAACGAGAACGGAACGTGATTTCTGCCTGATTCGGCGATTGTCAGGTCGGTTGATGCAGTGTTGCGAGGCTTGTCGTATAACATCGCGTTCGGCAGATCGCGGGACGAAAGCGTAGTTGGGGGGTTGCTTGATTCAGCGCAAGAGCCCGGAGGTAAACGAATGATTTCTGCAGCACCTGCCATCTCGGTCAGAAAGGCATGTGTTGACGAGCCAGGGTCAGTTCACTCACAGTCATCTTCAAAGTTTCGCGCAATATTTGTCCGGCAGAGGTCTTGCCGAAAGGCTGGCACCTCGTGGACGGCTGTCAAGAAGTCAAGACTCTCTCCGAGCTTGTGGTATAGGTAGACTGCGACACAGTAGTTGAGCAGTGTGTCGACAAGGTTGTGATTTCGGCGTTCTTCGTCACCAGCAAAGTATCGGTATACAAATCGTATTGTGTCAAGAAGATCTTTCGGCGGTTTCGGCAGGCAGCAGGCGTACTCGATTTGGCAGGAATAGTTGCCATGCGCCATGATCTGAAGTTCTGGTACATCGAAATCCTCGGCGATCTTGTATGTCTCTGCATGCGGTAGAAGCAGGATGGTGTCCCCATCTGGTTCATTTGCAAGATAGCTGCCAGTGTAGCAGTATCTGGCAAGTGATACAACAGCGCTCTCAGATGTAGCCTCGATGTTTGCTTGAAGCCGACTTTGCGAATTGTGTTCAAATGTGTAGTACAGCAGCGGGCAGGTGTCCACGAATTTCAATGGATTGATGTTGTCTGAGATGTGTAGGACTTTGCCGCCAGGCAAAACTGCTTTCATAGTTGCATGGCTGGCCCCATACTCGTTGGCCAGCTCCTCGTCGAGGAACGTGAGGTCGTTCATTGTGACAGAATCAGGGTTCTTGAGCCTCCGCGGCTGGCGAGAGTGAGGACAAATCGATCAGTGCAAACGAGACAGACCCCAAGCTGGTAAGAAAGCAAAGCTTGAGGTAGAAGAAGGGAGGTAGAGCAGCAGATAAAACGCCTTGGGAACGAGGATTTGAGGTGCGGCCTCCGTCTGACGAGGCTTGACTGACCGGCTGCGGGATTAGGCTGCAGCGTGACTGCGAGGGTGGCTATTCAGAGGTTCGATTGGTTTACTTCGCACCCACAACGGCAATGTTTGATCGTCTGTTCGATTTACTTTAGAGCCTCTTGAACTTGACGATTCGAGTCATTACAAGAGTAAAACAACAGAGCTGACTGTTTGAGAGTGAATCACGGCGGGCGTGGGAGGCTCAAAGAGCCCTGAGCAACGCGGTGCGTACCGGCAGCGGCCTGCCCATTGGCCTGGCTTGGCTCAGGCCTGGCGTCCATCCAATGGCTGCTTTCAGCCATGGTGTAGCGTTGCATGGATGCCTGAGGGGTCAGCTGCGGAGATCGTGGTGTTGAGGCGAAAGGAGGGGTGAGGAACCCTTGCAGCACGGCACGTTCGCGCCTGTCTGTGCGCCAGCTTCAGCCACACACGATGACGCTCAGGGATTTAGTGTTCGCGTCTCCCAACACAACCACGGTACTGCTATCGCAATCGATACCCTGAGTCTTTTGCTTGACTCGATCCGATAGTCTGCCAGCTTGGGCGCCACATTGCTTCATTCGGACATTGTTTGCCTTGCTAAATTATAATTCGCTGCCGCACACGATGGGTTTGTTATCAATCCTCCCTGCGAGCTTCTCAACCCTCGAAACATGGCTCACGCGTATATTCGTAAGCGCACGTGCACAATTACAATCCGTGGATGATACTGATTACGCTACATAGTTGATATTCGGCCTCGTCATGATCGGTCCATGGGCTGCGCTCGTTGTATATGACCTGATCCTGTACGTCTTCCGCGCCATCACCTACGAGATCCCGGTCGTGGGTGGCCGCGCCCGAGGAAAGGCGAGACCACGCGCACCGAGCCTCACAGAACGACCGAGTGGGCATCGCAGGAGATTTAGTCTTGCACGACCGAAGGAGGACACAGGAAACAGCACAGGCGCTGCAGCAGCGGATACGCCGGATGCTCGGTCTCGATACGCGAAGGAGGACTTGGGTAAACAAACATCGAGCATATGAAAATCAAATAGCATTTCGAGTGTTGCGCTCTGGCCCTGGTCGCTCTGGAATACAGTGTTTGTGACCAATAGCCTGCAGCAGAGTCAGTATAGTGTTAATTGCGTACAGACCCCCCCTGCTTTGCTACGCTGAGTGCGCTTATAACGGAAGGAGCTTCCTAGATCGTTTGTCTTGATATGTGTTTTGTGAACAGGGTCGGCGCCCAGCGGCGAATTGCACACGCTGACGATACTGCAGGCGGCAAGGCTGGGGATGAACAAACAGACTTATTCCTCGGCACTCTAAATCACGCAGCCTTCTAAGCAATCATGGTAGGCTTCTATTGCTCATACTTTTACCTCGTCCGTATCCCTTCTTACTGATTCATCCTGCACATGAGTCCTTGGTACACCATTGGTCAGGCTGAGATCGGTGTAGTGCTCCAATCTTAGCGCCTATGGCCGCACTGAACAGGTGTTATGCAAAAATGCCATCGTCCTTGAGCACAGGCTGTCTGTGGGTTCCAGGCTTATTTGCATCTGCGTAAGCCTTCTCGAGCAAGACAACTATCGCCTCCTTCACAATCGTCTTTCTGCCTTTCACCACAATACTCCACACCTTGAAGGTACTTAAACAGATCGAGCCATATGTATTCCCAGCCCACCATGAACCTTGACCGCCAAAAAAACGAGCCATTGGGTCCTGACACCGAGCTCGATCACAATCACTTGTAAGTCGATCACGATGAGTAAAGGTCTCGCAATACCATTGATGCAGATCCACTGGAGAGACCAAGTACAGAAAGCGCAAGACGGCTCAAACATAGAATGCAGGACTGGCACACCACGTTCAAAATGCCGAAAGTTCGATTACCCCTTCGCCTTGAACAACAGCTTGGACGGAAAACCTGGACTGTTTGTTGGACTCTACGCCCCCGCAGTCGTTCTCATCAGCAACATCTCCTTTTACTTTACCGCGCGCTCATCCATGATGGAGTTCAGGACAGTGTTGCTACGTTGATGTAAGGCGGCATGAAGACTGTCATGCATGAATACAACGTTGCATAGATGCATCAACATATTGAGTACAATCTTCCTGACTTCCAGCAACTGCACCACGCAGCCACTATGTCCCCTACGCGTGATCAGATTGTTCGCGCACCAGAACAGAGAGTGGTTGGAGATTGGACCTATAAGCTTTGGTAATGTGAGCAGGAAGAAAGCAACACTCCGGCGGCTGATTGCAATCAGCTTTGTACTGTTACTTTCGTTGTAAGCTTAAGCGTCTAATTTCAAGGCGCGAGATTTTCTGAACGCTAATTTTGGGTTGGCTACAATTCGGCCGTGTCTTAAGTAACCAGTGGTCAGGACTAGTATCACAGCTATAACAAGTTAAGAAACCCCTCAGCAGACGGCACTAACTGGAAGATACTGAGTAATACTGGGTGGACAAGAACATACAATGATGAGTCCACTATACCGACCGTCTTGAATCTAACGACCAAGGTCCTGATACCCGCTGGACTCGACAATCACAGACCTCTATATCCACGTTCTAATGCTGACTTCTACAATCTTGGACTTCAGCAATGATGGCCCACATTCAGCGAAGCAACGGTACCCGCTTGACACAGTGTCAAGTCAAGTCTGTTCACCACCACCCGACCAGCAGAGATCAACGCATTTTTCTGCACCTGCCAGTTCACTAAGCGATGCCTCTGACCATCACGTCCCGTACTCTACGCTGGCCCTCGCATCTAGCACTGTCTCCGGTACCTGTAAAACTCAAGACGCGTGACAAAAAAACCGCATCCGGAGTCGACATGTAATTGTGACTACTCTACCACGCGCCCGCTCGAAATTGCAGCACAGTCATCAACGCGGCTCCTCATCCCCCGTCAGACGATGCGAACCCCCGCTTCAAGCAAGTCCAGTGGGGGGTAGTGAGAAAGCGGACCAAGCACGTCGACTACTACGCGTCTTCCCGTCCGCAAGCCAATCCAGACGCCGACTCCCGTACACTTCCACACACGCTCCGCATTCACTCGCGATATCCGTAACCCAGCCACATCGTCAGTCCACCACGCACACCCGCAGCACAACCCACACCCTGAACCCCAACACCGCCACACGATCCGCAGACGAAAATCAGCGACCTCGTGATGCTCTTTCTCGGCACTCTATCTGATATCCAAGTGTCGATGAAGCCGACACTGTCGCTTTCGAATCCGCAATCACGCCGGTTATACTGCACTGTGTAATCGTGCGTGGAATCCGACGTCGCGCTACGAAGCCGGAAAGCACATTCATATCGCCGAGTAGGGAGACTACACAGATGTGAACGCGCTGACGGGGTTGTCGGTGCTATTATGGAGGGGGAGGAGGGGGTGGTAATGCGATGGTTGGGAAGGAAGTGATTAGTGCGTGTGATGCCGGGTTTTGTTTGTGAGTTCAGTATCTCCGGATATGCGTGGGTGGGTGTGTGTGTGGGTGGTGATTACGGGCTCGTGGTAGCACGATCGCGTTATGGTGCCGCTTGGAGGGGACTGGATAAGCAGCCGAAGCTGTCTACGCCAGCCCCCTGCTATTGAACTTGGGGATGCAGGACTTCAGGGAAAGACTCGTGTTTCCAAAGAAGACGAACAGCCTGCTTTGTATCTAGCAGGAGCGAGAGCAGTAGGTGGGCCAGCAGGAGAGGGTTTCTCTGTCGCGTTTCTCTGCGTGGGTTCGAAGAACAGGTTACTAGCTGCCACTCCTCACAAGCTCAAGAACAGCGCTGAGCAAGTTGCTGACATACAGTATTTCAAAACAAGACATCCCTCGACCGCGTTCCCACCTCGTGACCTTATTCTGGTGACAATCCAGTACATCAATGTGACGAAAGAAACGTGCCATGGAATCAAAGGATGCGGGACACTAGTTGTATAGCTGTCTATGTGTTAGGTATGTTTCTATTGATATTGATTCCAAGACGCTTAGGAAACGCTGGCTATGACCATAATGCAACCATGCAAAGTGCCACATGCCACAAAAGGCTGCATGCGCAAAGGGCGCTGGAACGCCATCTAGATGCAGGAGAAAGCCCGCCGCTATGTCTGGCTGGCATGGGTAAGGGGAACCAGTCTAGTTCCTTCTAAAACACAAGGAAATCGTCGCAGTGTACACATCCCCTTGTTACCGGCGGAAGTACTCGTCTCTTCTTTCTCCATCTCGCTCTGGGCTGTACGGCGTGTATGCCGCCGGCGTCTGATGCCCCATAGGTGCCGCGCCGCTTAGCAGATTGTGGTCATCGTGGAGTTGGTATGGTTGGCTCGAGTTGCTCTCAATGTGCCGCAACCCCGGTTCCGGACTAGGGCTGTACTCTCGTAGATTGCTCGGTGTCTGGTGGTACCCGGCTGGGTACGTGACGCCGTTGTCGTCGCCTGTGCGTGTGGATCCACGGCTCGAGCTGCGACCGCGCCCTTTGTCACCCCAGAGTGTCGACGGCGAGTCGGGACGGCTGCTATCGCCGTACATGGAGCCGCGATCGGAGTTGAATTCAGAGCGGTCCTTGAAGTTCTCGTAATCCATGTTGTTTTCCGAGACGAATTCGAATGGTCCAGTCGCTGAGGTTGCGATCTTGCCTGGGTTTTCCTTGCTCATGCGCTTCATAGAGTAGACGTCGCCGAACGCTGCATTGTCGCCAACATCGCCGTCAAGACGCCCGCGATAGACCTCAGCGAGGAGATGTTTGCTCTTTTCGGCCACCATGGGCACGGTGAGCTTCTGGTAGAGAGCGGGATGTCCGAAGCGTGTTGCGACACGATCGCGTCTGCGGGATTCCTTGTCGATTGGTGTTTGGGCTTCGGCGCCCTTGTTGGTGTTGCCCTGGGTGTAGTACTTGATCGAGTGGTCGTACGTTCTCTTGCAGTAAAATTTGAACCCAAGCAAGAGAAACGGCAGGGGGGCCATAGAAGCTGCCATCATATACTGTTGTGTGCCACCTTTCGTGCTTACCAGGCAAGCGGTGATAACGTTCGCCAGGAAAGCGCCGAACAGCATGCGGTTAAACAAAACACGCCAGAAGAGGCCACCTGTCTCGTTCTTGGTGTAGAACACGTACCTGGATAGTGTCAGTGATGAAAAACATGAAGAGCTGTGTAGTTTACGAACATGAGGAGATACTTCTTCATCCAGGAATCAAGGGTGAAATAGAATGCAGTTACAACCAGAGTGACAGGCTGCAACATTCCAAAAACCAGAGTGACTGTTGAGTAAAACAAGAAATAGTTGTAGTAGCTCGCGTAGTCGAAAGGTGGCGGAGCCGTTCGCTGGATCAGCTCACGTGGTGTTGGGTTCATGAACTTGCGCGAGAAAGAACCCCAGGCCAGATTGACAGCCTGCGACAGATCGATGACCGCGCCGAGGTTGCGTTGAACGAGCCAAGTAACCCAGTATCCAGACACATCGCAGAGTGCGCCCATGAGCTGCTGGAAAGGCTCGATGGACCTGACAACAGCATTGAAACTCGAATCGCCTTCAGCTGCTGCCAAAGCACTGGTGATGATCTTGAAGACGGCTGAGAAGATCGAAAAGACGATAAGATTGTTGAAGACGAAGAAGGCGTAAAGCTGGTGGATGACGTGCTTCTCGCGGGAGCTTTTGGACTGATCACCAGCTTTGATGGACAGGCGACGGAAGATGATAGGCAAGAAATAGTAGAACAGAGAAGTCAATGCCGGGGCCAGAACACCCTGCACAACGGCCCAAAATTTGGGATGCGTGTGCATCTCGGTGTTGAAGGTGTCCCAAAGAAGGGCCAGGTTGTTGAGCTTTGACAAGAAGATGGCGATACCGGCGTTTGGAATGAAGTAGAGAACAGTAAGCAGGGTGATCCAGACATTGTTGATGAATCGCCGCCACCGCCTCTGCTTGGGGTTCAGGAGCAAGTTCTTCCAGATGATGTCTTTTGGCTTGGGAGCAAGGCGGACAGTCGTGCCCTTGGGGTGCTTACTACGCGCAACGAATGCGACAGTGTGTGCGGATTCCATAGTTTCGTAGCTGGCAAATCCAAAAGGCATGGCGTCTCTGTTGTCGACTGTCTCGCGGGCTTCCTTGATCTTTGTTTCTAGACGTTGAATTCTGGCAGTGAGGTAGTCGATGGCGTCCACTTTCTGCTTCTTGTTTGTGAACTCTGGATCCTTCTTTGATGGCGCGCACATTGGGCGTTGGGCGGGCAGCTGATTCGGGTTCTTCAGGTACTTGGAGAGGACCGCTTCCAACTCCATGACGGCTTCTTCGTGCGACTCAATCAGATCCGGGATGTCCTTTACGTTCCTGCCAATCGTCGTCCGTGGTACTTCGGGTGTCGTCTTCAAGCTATCCGTGATCTCTAGCAGGCCCTGGTCACTGCGGTAGTTCTTGCTGATGTCTGTTACCATCAGTGTCCTGGAATGCAGACTGTTCTGGTATTCGGGGCTCTCCATGTATCTCCGTCGCAGTCGGTGCACAGCTCGATACGTCCACCACAGGTAACCGCATACAATGATGTCGAATATGTACGCTACCACGACGAAAGCCCAAAAGACTTCGCCCGTCAGCAAGGAGGGTGTCATCATGATGAAGATGAATTTGGACTCGTCGCCCAGCTTTTGGATCTTTCGAGTTTTGATTTGGTTGGTGATGTTGACGGGAATGATGATGGCGCAACCGAAGACGGCCAGGGTGAGGAACATGTTGCGGCACATTCTCGCGAAACGCAGAAAGACGGTGGCATCGAGGCCGATTCTGTCGACGTAATAGTCTTCGTTGGTCTTGAAGACGGGCTTGTACCAGGCGAACAGCGACTTGTCGAGCGGCGGGGGTCGATGGCTCTCGTCTGCGTGGCGCAGGCGGGGAGCGTAAACGATGGTGTTGAAAGGACGTAGTAATAGAAATGCTACGAAAATGGCACCGGTAACGGCAAGTGAGGTTCCAATAGCAATAATGACCGCGTCCGAATTTACCTGCAATGTTTCGTCAGTGTGAGGCCCAGGCAGTTATCGACGTCACGCGTACCGAAGCTCCCAACGGGTCCTGGTTCATGATTTGCTCGAACTTCTGGCCGATGCTCTCGTCCCGCGAGAGCAGCCATGTTGGCGTTGTGGCAGCCATTATGCGTGTGTGTAGGGGAGGAAGAGCGAATGTGGTTGCGCGTGCGAGCGGGCGAGGGCCGGTATGACGAGCGTCGAGGGTCCAGCGAGGGAGGCGCTCAGCACATGCCTGTATTCGCGGCCGTTCCTATGAAAAAGTGGCAGCAGTCGCAGAGACGGTGTGGGCGTGGTGTGCTGCTGACTACGACGCAGCAAAGGAAAAGGACAGAGATACAAAGGACAAGCTCACGGCCACGGCCACGGTCAACAGCTGCAAAAGAGAGTGCAAACGACAATGGCCCACGAAGAGAGCCGCAGAGATCGGCGTTGGAGGAAGCTTGTCGCGTCCGACATCCGTTGGACAAGGGCGCGACAGGGTCTGGCATGCTGCATGGCGCCCTAGGAGTGGCTCTGCGTCTCCATATTGCCGCCGCATACACGCCGACGCTTTATTTTTGTCCAGACTGCCCACCATCTTCGCTCCATTGAGAGCGTCTTCCCCCTTCAGGAGGCGATCGGCACCAGCGTTTGCGGAGAGCAGCTGCCACTGTCCACGCTACAGCGCCCCGCCCCGGCCTGGTAACCAGAGTTGACGCAACGCTCGTGTGCAGCCTCGTGTTGCGCTCGACCAAGACAACCGTGCGCGCACAGCACCTCCAACACCGTGACCTGCACCGGTCGGGTTGTGCCGACCCATGTCACACAAGCATTGCATTCCTCCACCCTGAGCCTGAGCACCGCGTTTCGCATCCAAGACACCGTTTTAGTGGCCCTCGAGAAGGCCTGGGGGATCGAGGCCAGGGCTGCGCTTTCATTGGCCATGCGTACTGCACAATTTGCCGATATCCGCACTTCAGCCTTGCCCGCTGCTCGTGTTTCAGATACGCACTGCGTGACGACGCGCCACCAAGCACCGTTGATATTGTTGACACCGTTGACATTTGACACCGTTGACATTTGACACCATCAACATTTAACACTGTGAATATTTGTGATTCCGCAGAGAACCCCATCCATCCCCACCACCAAACCACCCAACTACCCACCCAACTACCCACTCCACTATACTATCGCACGTCAGCCACAACCCACCACGAGCGCGAGTTCGCGAGGGGAAAAAAAAGGTATTATCTAAGCTGGGCTCAGACAGTGTGTAAAGGATCGCACAGCGAGTCCGCAATGAATGGGATCTCTGGTACGCAGTATCTGTAAGGGAGGCAGTCGTTGACGTGGTGGAACGGCACGACTGTCTCTGTCATCATCGCCGTGGGTGGGTGGGTGAAGCGGTGCAATACTGTACGTACCCAAAGAAAAAGCAAAGGTTGGTGCACTCGAACATGTCACGAAAGTGAGTTGAGGCTGCCAATGCCGTGTGATGTCCATGTCCAAGCTTTTATCTATCATCAAGTCATCCAATCATGTCCTTTTCTCTTACCCTCCACCTGCTTACTTTTGGTCATCTCGAATCTTTCCTTCACACCAAAAACTGTGAATCAGGGAACTTCTCTATCTAACCTCATAATCACCGCCTCGTCGTAGCAGATTCGGTTCGCTCTCTAAGCGCCACCAGCGGCCTTGACAATCTCCGAGACCTTCCTAGCCAGGTCTTCAGCTTCCGCCTTGGTCGCAGCCTCAGCGTAGACGCGGACAGCATCTTCGGTACCACTGGCACGAGCAAACGAGCGTCCCTGGCGGACCTTTTGCACTTCCTTGTCAATTTGTGCTTGGACGCCATCAGGGCTCGTGAGCTTACGCTCGGCATCGGTCGTCTTGAAAATGGTGCGGTCGTTGACGAGAACCTTGAGAAGGCGGTTGGGAAGGTCGGTGTAAGTGGAGAGCCACTCCTGGGGTCCCCAGTGCTTGTGGGCAAGCACAACCTCGACAAGCAGGAAGTCAGAGAGCGCGTCACCCACAGACTGGTTGATGAGGTTGATGCAAGCCTGCAAGACTTCGATTGCTTCCTTCTCGCCAGGGTTCCTTGGCTCGTACTTCTCGATCGTGTCAAGGGTATCGTGTGAGAAGATGACGGTGCCGTGGCCATTGGCCTCGAAGTATACTCCAATGTCAAGCTTCTCCGCTGCGTGGTGGAGGTACTTGACACCCGTAGGTGTGCAGTCGACCTTGAGCTTCAGGTTCTGCTCAACGTAGTTCGTGGCGGCTCCGTTGGCGTATGCCGTCTGTACGACGCCAATCTTGATGGAGTCTGCGAGTCCGCTCTGGCGCACGAGGTCTCCAAGGAAGGATGCTACCAGGGTCGCGATGCGGTCACCGTCCAAAAGACGGAAGACGTTCTGCTCATCCTTGAAGTAGTAGACAACACGGTCGGCATCACCGTCGAGAGACGCGCAGCGGTCACCAGGTCCGGCCTTGGAGGAGGGAGGAGCGCGCTGGTTGGTTTTGACGTAGTCTGCACCGCACTGGATTCGTGGTTAGATGGGTACATAAGTTGACTCGCACAGCCTGACTTACATCCACGTTCAGACTCTCGGGCTTGATGACATTGTCATTGATGACAAAGATCTCAAGACCGCCCTCGTCCTTGGATGGCAGGTACTTGATCAGCTCGGTGAGCTTAGGTCCACCGACACCGTTGGCACCATCTACTGTCAAAGAGCCGGAAGGCTTCTTGCCGCGCAGTGCGGTCTTGAAGGCAGCGCCGAACTTCTCGTAGTAGCCCTTCTCGGTGGGCGTGCCATAGGCATCCTTTGTGCCTTTGGTGTTCAAGCAGCGGACCATGTAGTGCAGCTGCGGTGTGGTCAGGAAACCGTACTCGTTGACTTCGGCACCGGCAGCCGCGAGACCATCCTGCAGGCAGCCGAGCAGCCTTGCTCCCGACGCTCTTGTGTCACGAGCGACGACGACGCGTGCGGGGATGCTCAGGTCGATTTTGAACTTTGCGGCGATGTCGTGGTAGTATTTCGAGACGTGTTCAGGGCTGGCCTTGTTCGCCATTTCGGTGCTGATGACCTCCCACTCCTCCTGGGCGGCTGTGTTAGCGCTGTAGCTCGGCGTGGTTCTTCACTTCACGTAGATACGGCGGGACGTACCTGCAACATGTTGCCCTGTTATCGAGTTAGCCTGGCGTCTGGTTGCCTGCCAACAGCACATACCATGGGCTCGACGAGCTTCACGCCGTTGTCCTGAGGAGGGTTGTGGGAGGCCGTGATCATGACACCAATCCATTTGCCCTTCAGTGCTCGCGACCGGAGGGCGGCGATCAGACCGACGCGTGTGAGGACCGAGTCGAGGACATGGCTGCTGCGGTCAGCTTCACATTGCGGGGCTGGCGTGGGGCACGAAGATGGGTATGGGCAAGGGAGGTCTTACGCCTTGGTGCGGAACTGCGTAGTGGTCAATTAGCCTGGCTCTGCAAGACACGACGCAGCTTTACCTACTCCAGCGGTTCCGTATGTGTACACAAGACCCTCGGGCGCGGGGTGCTTCTGCGCAGCTTCGGCAATAGGATCAGACATGTCGAGGGTGGATGGCGGTGCTCCGGGTGGGAGGTGGGAGCGACAGGGTGGTTAGACAGACAGCTCACACTCAGCAAAGAGGAGAGAAAGGCAGATGGGAGAAAATCAAATGTCGGTCGGGGCGGCGTGCGGAGGTCTGATGTAGCTGCCAGAGCCTCAGCAAGCCTCCCCACTAGACAGGGATCGTGCAGCTCCAAGATCAACAACGTGCTTTCTATTTCGAGTGACGTTGCATTCATTGCCCGCCCGTACCTGACGAGCTATTTGCGGTTACAGCGGCTTCACAGCAGCTACCACAACGACGGTTGATCACCACTCCCTGTGCGTGCATGTGAAACTACTCCAACGCGACAGAGACGATCCTCTTGACTCGAGGTCGCGCAATAGCGTGCTGGCACCTTGGGCTGCGGGGGTTGCAAGATGCGACTGAGCCGAGCTTGACCGCTTCTCCGTGAGCATGTACGTAAGACGAGGCCTTTGTGCCTGTGCCTTGTGCACGTCTCGAGGCTGTGCTCGCAGTCAGCACGCAAATCGAACGTCGACAGCACTTGATGAAGCATGGGACAACGTCAGTGGGAGAGATGAACTTGGCTGCCTCCATGGAGGGAGGAGCATGGATAGAGACTAGCTAAGGAGTCGAAGAAAGCTCAGGTCCTACGCAGCTACCAGATACTGATGAAGCTACGGCCAAAAGAAAAGGAATAGAGATTCGATGCAAGCGCTCAGAAACCCTGTGGCCCAAGACCGGGAAACGGCCTTGGGTTGCCAAAACCACCCACCAAGACACTGTGTCCTGGAACGGGGCTGCCAATCTCACCCAACGTTGCAGGTGGAGGCGCCGCGACATCGACAAACTTGATGTGTGACAGACGCCCAGGACCGCACTCCTTGTATTCGAGAGACCCGCCGCCGTTCGTCTGCGTGCTATCAATGATGTCGCATGCCTCTTTGATTTCCTCCGGCGTTACGGCCGGCTCGTTGGGGTTGCGCAGTCCATCGATTTGCTGGTGCACCTCGGATGCATCCACGTAGCCGTCCTGCGTGGGCTGGCGAGCGGCCACCATCTTGCACGCAGTGCATACCATACGACGCAGCCACACTATGCGCTGCTCATTGGGGCCACGCTCGTTGGTGCGCATGTTGCCGACAGGGAACGGGTTGTTGAAGAAGCCAGAGGTGGGCGAGTTGCCCCATGTAGCACCAGAGCCCAGTGAGAACGGCATGGGCGGTGTGCCCCAGATGTTGCCGCCAGGCGCGCCAAACGCTGAGAACGAGTCGTTCCTAGACGGCATCGGTGCGTCTGCAAACCCAAAGCCCATGGGGGTGCCCCTGAAGGAGCCGTGCGGCTGTACGCTTGCTCTTCGCTCCATAGGCTCAGGAATGTCCTCTGCGTCGTCGAGCAGTGCTTTGCTACCTAGATGATCGGCGAGGTCGTCAACATCAGGTCGTGGCCCGTCATCGGTCGGCTTTGTGCTCGAGGGACGCTTGATGGGCGTTGGCCGTTGTATCGGCTGGGCTTGAGGACCCGAGATAGGGCTGTCCACGCTCGGCAGTCTGTCAAACGATCCAGATCCCTGTCGCGAATGAGGAGACATGCCCATGCCAAAACCAGGCATCTGGTTTGGCCCACCATATCCAGGCATAGGACCAAATCCAGGAGGGCCATCCATAGGAAACCCGCGCCCCATCGGCATGCCTGGTGGAGGGAAGCCACGGAAGTTCTGTGTGCCGAGCTGCGACGGGAAGGGAGGCATACCTGGGCGAGGACCCATCATGCCAGGTAGCATCGAGCCTTGCCCGGGGAAACCGTTCAGACCGGGGGGCATCCCGCCCATGTTCAGCCCTGGCGGACCCTGCATGCCCGGCGGAGGTCCTAGTGGAGGCATCGGTAGTGCTGGCTGGCCATGCTGGAGGTGGTTCTGGTGTTGCGCTGTGGTTGGCTTCGTCAGGATCGACTTGGGCATGATGGGACCGTGTGCATTCGTAGGCGATATGGATTTGCTGGTACCTGGCGCGGCCTGCGGCGTGTTTGGAGAAGAGCCATGCGAGCCTTGGTGCGAGGTCTGACGAGGGCGATTAGGCGTCGGTGCCTTTGGTAACGCGGGAGTGACGTGTGGCGAGGGCATGCCAGAGGACGAGGTTTGCTTTAGAAGCTGAGGTGGCAGCGCGACAGCAATAGGCTGTGACGCTTTCCGCGCACCAGCTGCTGCAGCTTGCTTGTCCGCCTTGGCTTTCGCATCCCGCTCTTTCCTCTCCTTGTCTTCTTGCATCCTCTTCTCACGAGCCTCTTTTTCTTTGGCGTCTTTCTCTTCACGCTCTTTTCGTTTGGCCTCTTCTTTGGCCTTCTTCTCCTGAGCCTTTTGCTCGCGTGCTTTTCTTTCGGCCTCCTGTTGTCGCTCGCGCTCTTCTTGCTGGCGCCTCTGGCGTTCGGCCTCCTTCCGCTGCTTCTCCTCTTCCTGGGCTTTGCGTTCGGCCTCTTTCCTTTTGCGTTGCTCTTCGCGCTTCTTGCGTTGCTCCTCCAGTCGCTTCTCCTCTGCGGCTTTGAGCTCAGCTTCTTTGGCGGCCTGCTCTGCTTCCTTGCGAGCCTTCTCTTCAGCCTTCTGCTGCTTCTGCTTGTCCTTTTTTTCCTTTCGTTTTTGGGCCTCCTTCAGCTTCTTGGCCTCTTTCTGATCTTTGCGCTCGTCCTCCTCGGCCAACTCTTCGAGCAGTCGTTGCTGCCGTTCTGCAGCGACTTTTTCTCGATACGCCTGAAGGACGCGTTGCTCGAACATGCGCGCTGCAAATATTTGAAACATTCGCCTCCCCTCCTCCATCCTCTGCTCTTCGGTCATGGTATCCTGCAAGCCATTAGCCAAGATGCCTGCGATCTCGCCAACGGTACGCACATGCTCATCCTCGTCCTCTTCTTCGTAGTCCTCGTCCTCGTAGCCTTCTTCCTCGTCCCCCTCGTCGTCAAAGTCATCCTCTTCCGGTGGGGGAGCGTGGCCGTGTGGGTTGTGGGGTTGGTACATGCTTGGATGCGCTTGATACTGGGCCTCCTCTTCTCTCTGCATTCTGCGCTCGGCAAGCTGCTCCATCATCTCTATGAACTTCTTTCCGTCGTTCTTGAGTAGATCGTCAGCCACGGTCAATATACCACCTGGTGCCCGACATTAGCTGTGTTGGTAGGACTGTGTGACAGAAATTCACCTTTGACTTGCAGACTACTGCCGAAGTGGAGGAAATCGGAGGCCTCGGGGGGTGGCAGGCTACGTTCTTCGGAGCTGTAGTCGCCCTCGGAGGAGATTTCGCTATTCGAGTAGTCGTCGTCTTCCTCGCCCGAGTAGTCTTCGTCCTCGTCGTCTTCGTCTTCGTCTTGGTCGTCGTCGTAGTGGTGGGCATGGGCGTGGACAGGCGGGGGGTGTGTGGTCATGAGCGGACGCGGGTGCGGGGCACTGGAGACATGACGGTAATTAGCATCTGGCAGGAAACTACCGACGTCTTGCTGGAGGTGCGCGTACTGCTCGAGTTCTTCATAATATGCATCATATAGAACCTCCAGCTCCTCCTCGATGGCGGTGCGCTTCCTCCCACACACGGAGCAGCTGCAGGAGTGCTTCTGCTGTTCCTTCATTTTGCGCAGGACGGCTTCCTTTTCGATCTTGACGAGCGACTTGCGTTCGTCCTCGCCGAGGGACAGCCAGAATTCGCGGATGCGCTCGCGCTCCTCCTGGGTGGACGTGTTCCATATGCGGTCTTTGCGGGGCCCGGGGGGCCTGGGGCCGTGGGCATGCGCAGGCGCAGGCGCAGGGCTGTGTCGCGGCACGAGGTGCTGTGTGTAGGCAAGCGGAGGGGGCGGCTGGGCGGCTCGCTTCTTGCGTTTCGACTTCTTGGCGCTGGCGGTGGGTATTGGGGCGTGGGGGTAGGGCTGGGGGTAGTGGCCGTTGGCGGCGTATGCGTGGTCGTAGTGCTCGACGTCGTCGTCCGAGTAGAAGTCGGGCTCGTCGTCGTACGGCAGCTCGTCCAGGCCGGGCTCAGCGTAGGGCGGGGCTGGCTGGCGGGCAAGGGCGGAGGCCAGGGCGGGCGAGGCGCCGTGGACGCCGTGGACGCCGTGGACGCCGTTCTTGATGGGCTCGGCGGGGGTGGAGGGATCCTGGAGGGCCTTTTTGGCGGCCTCCTTCTCCCGCCGCTTCTGCTTCTTGCGATTCACGGCGCTGGGCTGGGGCGCGTGGGCGGCGGCGGAGGCATTGGGCGGCATGGCGGCGGGGGCTGGCGCCTTTGTGCCGTGGGCCATGGCGGCAGCGGAGGGGGGCAGCAAAGGTGGTGCGCGTGAGGTGGGCGGGGCGTCAGAGGGGCTTCTGCAGGCGG
>SATY01000402.1:0-29954 GCA_004335155.1 Ascochyta viciae
CACCCCGCGTCGGTTACTGCTTAAGCCGGCCGCCGTCCCGGGTGCCGGGGTGGTTGGGGCCGCGATCGGTTTCCGTGTCCGGTGTTGCGTGTTGCGTGTTGCCATGTTGCCTGTTGTCGATGGCTACTCGTGTCGGCGCACCCATCCCGACCGAGCGTCATATGGTACCGGTCCAAGCGTCGGCTGATTTCCATTGCGCCAACATTTACCAGCATCAGCACTTGCACGCCGCTCTTCACGAATCTAGCTGCTCTTGCATTCACAGTGAGTAGTATAATAATGCGCGCACGATGAGACTGACATCATCTGGATCCTGACTAACGCCTGCGACAGGTCCAAGAGCTCCCTCAACTCTCCCGCCTCTTTCCAAACAGATCACACACACCACCATGGCCTGGCTACCGTGGAGCTCCGGCTCTTCAGAGGAAGGCGGCGTGAAGAAGACAGCTGGCGGCGCATTCGAGAGCCCGTCGCGAACCAACCGAAAGAAGTGCTACGAAGCACGCGATTCCTTCTTCGAATGCCTTGACAAAAACAACATCCTCGACAGCATAAACACAAAGTCGGGGAGGGAAAAGGCTGAGACCTTCTGCTCGCAGTTCGACAAGGAGTTTGAGAAGAACTGCGCACACAGCTGGGTGAGTGGAATGACTCCCGTTGGACTGGGGCAAAATTCACCACATCACGCATGCGCGTGTAGTGTTGAGCTATACTCTGGAGTAGCCAGTCCTCAAGACCTTTTAGGCCGTGGATCAGGCTCTGCACGATCATGCGCCACTCATCTTAGTGCACCTTTAGTAATTGAGGCTGACGGCATATGCAGGTCGAATACTTCAAGAAACAGCGCGTTGTCAACTACCAAAAGGAACAGACAATCAAGAGACTAGAGTCGCAGGGCGGAGAGATCACAGCACCCCAACTGCCTCTGCCAGGCCAGAAATAGACCAACACGCCACTCACGATCATGTACACCATGTATGATATGTAGAATACAGCAACACTGTCTCCAAGAGGAGGACAGTTAGAATACATCACCGATGCAACTAGAAATACCTCGTTGAGGCGAAATCACTCTGAACGTGTTGCTCACACCAAACAGTACCGTACGTTGTGATAGTCCGTCCTTTCTTTGCCAACCACCAGGAGTTTATGCTGCTACAAAACAACCATCTCATCCAAAGAAATACACAACCTTGCAAGATCGAATACGGCCCTACACCAAGCCTCTACCCACTCCCAAGCAGCTACCACACTGATCACGGTACCTCGGTCCAACCCAAGAGAGCCTGGTATATACAGAACTAGCCACGCTGGAACCTACAGTCTGTCCTTAGCTGCAGAATCGGCCCTCGATCTCAAAAGCCACGCATCTCCATGTGCATCTGCATCTGCATCCTTAGCACCTGCAGTAACGCGCAGTCTGTGCATACCATACAGATACGCGCACGACGCTATACTACAAGCAAGCAAGACCCATCGCCAAACCTGTCGCAGGACGAGGAAGCTAGCTAGCAGCCTTCAGGATTGCAGGTAGGTAGGGATCAAACTTGCTTTGCCAGGATTCGACCCATCCATTAATAAGAAGATCGCAACGCGTGAGTACGAGAGAGTACGAGAGCGAGCCGCATACCCGCACCACTCAACAACGCCAGCCGCTCTCTTCACCGACAAGACCGTTGACCAAAAAGCAAACCCTCCATTCCTGCAAGGGAGCACACACGTGCGTTTCAGACTCCACATCTCACCCACCACTCAGGCGAACCACACCAAATCGAGTCGAGGCAAGTCGTGCATCGTCACTACACTTGTTTTACACCCACCCACAAACACTTGTATACACTTGTTTTGCACCAGCCCAACTCACACGCCACCAACCCTAACCCCAAACACCAGGCACTGCATTTCGGCTGCCTGCCCGAATCGTCTGGGTACCTCCTACAGTGGAATAGCACGTACCCAAGTATGAATTAGTGAGGGTATGCATGCAGGGAACAGCCTGGCCGAGCCTCAAAGTAGGTATGTACAATCTGTATGTATGTGCAACAGACAAGGCGCGCGATAACCGAGATCTGGCGAGCTAATGCGGGGTGATGTCATCACTTGCCCCTCCCAAAACATAGCTCTAAGCAGGTGAGGGAAGAAGTGCAAGTTTGGAGAAGTGGGACGAGACTGGATGGTGATTTTGTGTTGTTTGTTTTTGGATTTGGATTTGTTTACGTCAAGGTACCGAATATAGAATGGGATGTGTTTGAGTTGGATGGAATTGATGTGCTTGGAAATTTTCGTGGGTCGTAAATGCGTATTCGCTCTCGTGAAATCGTTGAAGGTCGAATGTGGGTGTGAGTGGGTGGTGGCCAGCACCAGGTAAATGCTTGATGCAAAGCGTAATAAACATGCCAGGCCGCAAAATGCGGATGCATGTGTTGAGAAGTGAAGGGTGAAAGGAAAAAAAGACCCGTCTCACACACGCGCCTGAAAGCGAACAGGGAAAATACTACTCGGATCAAACTCGCGCCTAAACACGTCCAAATCACTCGCGCATCCTTTACCCGGCGGGCCGACGAGGGAGCTATCAATCGCGAAGACAATGTCCTGGAACACGCCGTAGAACTCTTCGTCCTCGAACAGCAGCTTCCGCCACATGCGCGCCACCTCGGTTGCTGGGTTGCGGAAGATGGGGCCCAGTCCGAAGGCGCCCAGGACGAGGTTCCGGTGTCCGCAGTACGACGCGATTCGCAGCACGGCGCGCATCTTTTCGCACATCAGCTCGCGCTCTTGGCTGAATGAGTATTTTGTGCCCGACTCGTCGAGTTTAGGCCGCCGGACGGGCGCAACAGATATTACGGGGAGGGATTGGATTTCGGAGAAGGGAGCGTAGTCTTGGTCTGCGCCGCCTCTGAAGACGACTGAGGATTGGTTATTAGTTGGTGTTGCGGGGTCTTTGGAGAGGGGTGACTTACAAACTTCTGGTGAGTAGATACCCCCTCTCTGTGGTATTGGGTAGAAGTTCTCCTCTTTCCCTAGCTGCGCATTCCACGGCATGGTGAGGGCGTGGACGAGGTTGCTCCGCCGCGCAAAGCACTCTTCTGGCGCAATGAGCCCTGACTCCCAGTCGCCGCCTGCGCGCTTCTCGTTGGCAACGTTGACCACGGGTATCTTTTTGCAATGTGATGTTGCTGCACTCTGGTACCAGCCCAGAGCGTAATTTACTGGGTCACCTTCCATGACTGCTACTCTTGTCCGTTGTGTCGATCGCCCTTCTGAGCTAGCTCTTATCTGTGTAGCATCCGGGTAGAGATATGATGTTTTCGAGTCTTTGATGTAGTTTTTCCAGATGTAAGGCATCCAAACTCGCTTGGCTTCTGCTGCTATCTCCGACGGCTTTGGTTTTGAGGGCGACATGATGGGCAGCAACTCGTTGTGACAGCAATTGTACAAGCAAAGGTAGAAGAAGAGTACAGCAGACGTATGTATCTGTATGTATATTGCTGTATAGACGCCTTCAATGCATGTAGTATGTAGTGATAGTGCCGGAGAAATTAACTGTGCCAGGAAGAATGGACGGACGGGTAGCAGGTATACAATGAATTCCAACTCCAGCTGGGGACAAGGGCAGTATATTACACGTCCCAAGGGCGTGTGATTGAGATCAACTAAACATTAGCTCAAGATCGAGCCGCGAGTTGACCGGGGTCTGTTAGATCTGCTTGCACGCGTCCACGACAGATGGGGCAATCGTCTGCGTGAATCAAGCACGCCACGCCGCCTTGTCTAAAACCGGGGTGTTAGATCTGGCGGGTAGTAGTTTGCACGCCGCCGCGCAAAGCTGCACGGCAGAAGAGGCTTGAGTCGTGTCCATCAACAAGTTAGGAAAGGCACAGCCTACAGGTTGGAAACCTCGCGAACCGGAAGCAACCGCTGCTCGTCTTACACAGCTCGCTCCCTGATCCCTGAAGACGACTGTCAACCCGTTCTGCCGCCAGGCACTTGAAGCCACAGGGCACTCGTGTCGGGGTACAAGGCAACTGTTGAACAGGGATGTGGGTCGAGATCGATCGGCCAGACCTGGACGAGATCTGCATATCGGTGTATGCAGCTTAGACGAGATCTGGCGTGTGGTCTTGGTCAGTCCGATGATGACAGGTGCTGACCCAGATACTGCGGCAGAGATCCTGCACGAGATAGCGCCGCAACAGTAGTGTCGGCACTAAAATCCGGCTGCAGGGCAGACAATTGCACTTGTCATTAGTGCACGATGTCGGATAGAGGCTCTTGGTGTGTATGTAAGTGGGTGACTTGTTCACCGCCAGGATGGTCACACAACAATTCCCCAGGCTGCGATCATTTCCGGCGATTCCACTGCAATCACAGGCTCCTGCTGCAAAGGGCGTTCTTTGTGCACGATGAAGAGGGCGCGCAGAAACGGCGGTCGAGATCTTGTGGCGTTCTGTGAGGTGCTTTTTGGCGGCGTGGGGCGGGGAAAGCAGTCCTCAGCCAATAGCGATGCGGGCCACACCCAAGACATTGGAGTCCATCAACTCTTTGTGCCAGGGCACGAGATCTCGTGTAACTCGAGTAATAAAGCCGTGAAGATTAGTGAGCGTTTCAGATAGGGCTCGGGTCACACAGTTGACGAGTGCCTGAACGGCGCAACGACGACCAAGTTTGGGCATCTGCAGTGTTCACCGTTTGTGTCTGTGCGCGATTGCCCTATTCGAAGTTTCGTCGACGACATCTGGTTGTGCTGTGCCCTCACGCTTCACGGTAACGCTGCCCAGTGGCTGGTCGACTCTGCCGTCCGCCTAAATGAGCCAGCTGTTGCCCATTCGGAGGAGCGTTCTCCGTCTCCCGTTATCAACGCCTCGGAATTCTGTTATTGCTCGTGCACTTGCACATCACTCACGGCAAAGCTCTACCTTTCGCCCGACTAACATAGCTGAGCTGCTAAGGCCAGCTTCCCCGCTTTCGTCTGCTCCACAACGGGAGCTGCCAGAAAGTGAGACACTTACGGTTCATGGCTATGTTCGGTCGGTGAGAAAGCAGAAACGCGTTGCCTTCGCGGTCATCGGCGATGGCTCGACCTTGCAGACAGTACAGGCCGTCTTGTCTCCTCAACTAGCAGAAGAGTTAGTTTAGTCTACGATTCATCGCTTGTAGGGTGCTGACCATGTAACCAATAGCCTTTCAACAGGTACTGCTGTGACCGTGACCGGGAAGTGGAAACAATCACCAGGTGGAAAGCAGTCACACGAACTCCAGGTCGAGGACATCCGCGTGCTGGGAGCTAACGATGCCACGACTTCTCCAATCCAAAAGAAATACCAGTCAGCGGAATACCTTCGCACCATTCCTCACCTGCGACCTCGTCTCCCGTTTAACGCTTTGATTCTGCGACTGAGGTCTCTCGTCACGGCGCAGGTGACCAACTACTTTGCCAAGAACGACTTCATCCAGTGCCATCCCCCTATCATCACTTCTTCCGATTGCGAGGGAGCCGGAGAAGTCTTTACCGTCGAGCCTGCTGCGTCTGAATCAACATCTGCACCCGTGCCCGGCTTATCTAGTCAGCCAAACAAGCTACCTGATCCGTTCTTCGGCTCCCCAAAGTACCTGACGGTGTCGAGTCAGCTCCACTTGGAGGCACTGGCGCAATCTGTCGACAAAGTATGGACACTATCGCCAACTTTTCGCGCCGAAAAAAGCGACACAGCCCGCCATCTTAGCGAGTTCTACATGCTAGAAGCCGAACTAGCCTTCACCGACAATCTTGGGGATGTCATGAACGTAGTAGAAAACATGCTGCGCTCCGTTGCAACCGAGCTCCAAGCCTCACATGTAGGCCAAGAGCTACTTGAGGCTCGAGCACGGGATCAGAGTGAAGAGAGTACGTCCGTGTCGCACGACGCACTCGCGCAACGATGGCAGGGACTGATTAACGGACCGTGGCCACGAATCAAATATGCTGAGGCGATACAAAACCTGAAGGACGCCACTGCACAAGGTAAAGTACACTTCGACTTTTCACCTGAGCACGAGGATGGGCTTCAAACCGAACACGAGCGCTATCTCGCCGAGCATCTCGGCAACGGGGGCCCTGTCTTCGTCACAGACTATCCTCGCTCCATGAAGCCCTTTTACATGTCACCATCGACCCCATCTGGCTCAGACAGTCAGGGAACGCCGACAGTAGCATGCTTTGACCTTCTCGTGCCTGAGATCTGCGAGTTGGTTGGCGGCTCAATGCGTGAACACAAGCTGCCCGATCTTCAACAATCAATGGCAGACCATGGTCTTCGACTAGCAGCTGACAGCAACGCGGAGGCGTCAGATGGATCCCTGCAGTGGTACTTGGACCTGAGACGGTATGGCAGTGTACCTCATGGAGGATTTGGTCTAGGCTTCGACCGCCTGATCTGCTATCTCTCTGGGGTGCAGAATATCAGGGACGTAGTTGCGTTCCCGAGATACTACAAGAAGTGTGACTGTTGATGCGCGTACCTGCGTGTGAACTGCAAGGGCCCGCAAGCCTTGCGTTACGACAGGTGGGGCTGCACCTGTGCTTGTTGAGACGGAACTGCTCATCTAACGCAAGGGCATGACCAGGCGGAATTTGTAAACTAGACTGTACAGTAACCACTCATGTATATGGCAGTGTCGAAGCAATCGTCGAAACGTTCGTCTTCATGTCTGCGTTTACCAATCGATTAAAGCCACCACCACGTATTGTGCTGCCCTACACCTATCAAAGGTTGCGTATCGTTCCAACATGAAGAAAGCGTATCTGAAGCACAGGCAATGGCCATTCCTCAGATCTGTGACAGAGCTTGAGTGCATTCAGATGGTAGGCTGAGTGACCCCCTGACACATACATGTGGATTTTCAGTGGGGCCAAAGTTATCAGATGCGTTATCAGATCTTTTCCCTAACGGATTCTGACAGCACTAGGTCCCCTAAGAGGCGTTTCGGCGACATAGGCCTGTGCTGGGCTCTTCCAACGGCCTTGTTATGAGTCAAGAAGCAGACCGTTGCGAGTGAGTTGCCCTACTGCAGTCTCGATGGTAGAGGGATTGCGCTGTGTGTGATGTTGCGGGCGGAAGTGATCTTGTCTTATCAGATCCTTTTACCCAATCCAAGCACTTAGGTGTTCCCCTCCTCGACAATCCCGGCGGTCCTTTCTCCGAGAGCTATCGCTGGGCGATGATGTATGATGCCTGTCCGCGGCAACATTCCAATTATTTGCTGGCACCACGATGGGTGCAGCTCTGCAGTTACTTAGCCTGGGCAGAAAGTGCAAAAACCAAAATGTGCAGGGGCATCAAGCGATCTATAGCCGTACAAGTCCGCATCGCTTTGCGTCGTTGCAACATGGCAATCGGCACCGCCATATTGAACGCAGCGAAGCCTCGGTGTGGTTTTGCGGGTACAAAGTGATAGTTCAGTGACGCCCCGCGCACGGCCCTTCCAAATTAACCCAAGTATCAAAACTCAAGAGATCACTGTCTCATCACCACCGCCTGGCTATCCTGAATCTACGCGACCGAAGCAGCTGCCGTCGCCCGTCCCTGCCCCGATACCTTCCATCGCCAAGCTGGAATCCACCACCGTCACGCCCGGCCAGATCATGGGTGGCCATGATCGGCCAGCAGTCAGTGTCGAAGAAGCAGAGCATGAGTACAGTTCCCAGCGAGGCGACAACCCCAAGACATGCATCGCTGACTTGCGCTACAGCTATGAGGCCCTCCCGCCCAATTTCTCGCTCGGCGCGAACATGCTGGCTGGCGCGTTCGCAGGCATTGCAGTAAGCATCGGAAAGGTGTCGCGACAGCTCCACGTCAATTAATGACGCCTCCAGGAACACTCGGTCATGTACCCCGTCGACATGCTCAAGGTACGCGACCTCACGGGAACCATTGCCAGTCATGAGCGACGTGCTGACTCCTGGCCAGACAAGGATGCAAGTCATCAACCCGGGACCTACCGCGACATACCAAAACTCAATCGCCAACGCCCTCGTGACCGTCTCCAGGGTAGAGGGCTTCAGGTCGCTATGGAAGGGACTCTCCAGCGTCATTCTGGGCGCCGGTACATACTCTTGGCAGTAAACATCTCTCAGCGCAGAACTGACCGCAACATCAGGACCTGCGCACGCCGTTTACTTTGCATCCTATGAGGCCGCAAAACACGCCCTCGGTGGAAACGAGGGAGAGAGTCACGAACATCACCCTCTGGCTGCAGGTGCGAATTGTCAAACACCACATCTCAGGAGGCGTCACTAACCCGCCACAGCGGCCAGCGGTGCTGCAGCCACCATCACCAGCGATGCGCTGATGAACCCATTCGATGGTTTGTAGCATCATCGTCTTCGCACCGGCAAACACTGACAATCGCCCAGTCATCAAGCAACGCATGCAATTGCACGGCTCGATTTACACCTCTGTCAGTCACTGCGCACGGGACGTGTTCCGCAAGGAAGGCATTGGCGCATTTTACGTCTCGTACCCCACCACACTGTGCATGACAGTGCCCTTTACAGCGCTGCAGTTCATGTCGTACGAATCGATATCGAAGGTCATGAACCCCACTGGCCGTTACGACCCATACACGCATTGCTTCGCCGGAGGTCTGGCAGGCGGTTTTGCGGCGGCGCTCACTACGCCTCTGGACGTCATCAAAACACTGCTGCAAACACGAGGAAGCGCTCGTGACGTTGAGTTGAGGACTGTTTCTGGTCTGCTCCAGGCGGCCAAGATCATACACCAGAGGGAGGGCTACAAGGGCTACTTCCGAGGCTTGAAGCCCAGGATCATCACCACAATGCCCAGCACGGCGATTTGCTGGTAAGTGCGCATGGTAGGACTCGTAGCAACGCAAAACTAATCGGTCTGCAGGTCTGCATACGAGATGGCGAAGGCGTTTTTCATTGCTCGCAGCACTAACCCTAACACCGCCTTATAACGACAACCTCCCCCTAAAACCATGCGCTCACCCCCTTCAGCACATGTTCCTATAATGCGACCTACACAGCCCCAAGAGTAGAAGGGATTTCGACATTTTCGGCATAGAGCAGGCTACAAAAGCCGCACCGTGCGAGCTTGATAGGCAAGCGTGACGGTCTTCACAGTTCGTTGTATAGTCATAGAAGCTTTCCTGGCTTTGATATCTGGAAGGACCATATGGCGGCGTACAGGATTTTTGACGCTTCTTTTTTGAGCGTTATGCAGTCAGCGCAAATATGTTTGTACCATATGGGAAATGTAGCATTGGCGTCTTGTCCACTGGTATCATCGACTTGCTCTGTCCATGCTTGCGTGCGCTCGAAGAAGAGAGGAGTGTAATCGATAAAGCTGGCCCTAGTGTAGATCTACACGCGACCCACACACGCCCTGTCCATCCTTCGCTGTGTCGCTTGCGCCCGTGAGACTGTGTGCAGATGATCTGAGATGATCTGATCTCTCAGGCCGGGTGTTCTGGGGCATGTGGCTGGGAACGAGCCCAAAACGGGACACGCGTCGCGTGCTGCCGCAGCCATTCAGCCCTGTGATGCTCAGAAGGGCAATGGCGGGCGCTACGTCACAGGCAAGCGCGGACAGGGCCTGGCGCAGTACGACACCAGAACTGAGCCTCACCCACCGTTTCCATTGCCGTGCGATTCCCCTTCGATACCCCCACCACATGCCGTAACTCGGCAGTCGCTCGTAATCCGCGCTCCACACGATGCGCGCCAATACCACCCAGAAGGCCTACGATGAGGCGTTCCTGGCCTGCTCGACTGCGGTCTACTTTGAGAGCCAGGTTGGTGTTCTATGAATATGTCCAGCCTAGACAGTACTGACGCACCACACCAGCATAACGAGAAAGAAGCCCTGCGCTCATGGAAGATTGCGCTCGACCACATCTACTACCACAACGCCCGCCGCAACCCCACCACCTACCGCCCGTCATCTGAGACCGAGAGAGCCCTGTTGGAGTCCTTGCGGCAGCTGGAACTGCAGTGCAAGGACCGCGTCGATCTGCTCGAGGCCTTGAAGAAGAGCAGAGAAGAGTCCAAAGAGAGCCTCTCGAGCACCGATGCTCAAGCCCCTACTCCACCTCCCCATGGAGTACCCTTGGCCCAAACCGACACGAACGCCGCCTCAGAATGGCTTGGAGGAGCCTCGATACCGCCTGTAGTCCAGAGCGACCTTGCAAGGCCACCACCCCTTCCTACTCGTCCTTCGATGGCGTCACGAAAGAGTTCAGGAAACACCTCGAAACGGATCAACAGCCTGACACAGACGATGAGCAACTCCACGCTGACGCCCGGGCCTTCGGAGGAGAAAAAGTCGCGGACACCATCGCCAGAAAAGAAGGGGAGCAGGATGCTCAGGACACTGAGACCGAGTAGGGAGGGCAAGCCAGCGTCAAAGATGCCGACCTCGATGAGGTCACGTCCTGATGCTTCCAAGGCTGCAACTTTGGCATTCGGGTCAAGAACTGCTGCAGCAAGCTCTAGCAAATCGAGCTTGAGTGTGCCCAAAGTGGCCACTCCTCCAGTACACGTGTCTCCCCGATCGTCGATGGAGATACCGCCCGCTACGCCACAGCCAGAGACGCCACTCATGCAGCCTGCAATACAGGACTCACCTAAACCAGCGCCGTTCTATTTCCAGACTCGCGAAGGATCAGCATCTACCAATTACGCCGTGCCAGCACCGAGGTACAACAGCGATACTGAGAGGCCGAAGCCTCCTCCAATACCACGCAAGGCCGCTCCACCACCACCACCGATCCCGCAGAAGCCAGCTGAGCTAGGCAGAACACAGTCGTCACAGGCGAGCCCTGCCCTGCCACCGCTACCAGCGTTTCCATCATACCGGAAAGAGTATCCTCCAGCTCAATTAGACCCTCGTTTACTTGCTGCATCAGCAGCAGCCCGCTCGTACAGCGACTTGGGATCGAGCAAGTACGGGAATAAGGAGATCGACAACGCGCGAAGACCATCAGGTGCCCCTCCAACACCGAGTAACATCAGCCGAACGAGAAACGTACGAAGACAGGATTCCCCAGAGCCAATCCCACTTGCAGAGGACGGCTTTGATGATGAACCTCAACGACCACCGCACCGAAAAACGAGGAAACGAGGAGACTCGATGCGGGCAGACCTACCTCCAAACCCAACAGCGGACTTCGGTGAGAGTGGCGACACCAACGAAGAGCCTGATGAGTGGAAGAGGAAGACAGAGGAAATTCTGAGGAACCTTCCCCGCGGTGTAGACAAGCAATCGGCACAAAACATCCTGAACGAGATCGTCATTCAAGGAGATGAAGTGCACTGGGATGATGTTGCTGGATTAGAGATCGCCAAATCTGCATTGAAAGAGACAGTGGTATACCCGTTCCTAAGACCAGATTTATTCATGGGGTTGCGAGAGCCTGCCAGAGGTATGCTGCTCTTCGGACCACCAGGCACTGGTAAAACGATGCTTGCAAGGGCCGTCGCTACCGAGTCGAAGTCGACATTCTTCGCCATCTCCGCAAGCAGCTTAACATCTAAATTTCTGGGCGAATCGGAGAAGCTGGTGCGCGCACTATTCGCTCTTGCGAAACTTCTCGCCCCATCTATCATTTTCGTCGACGAAATCGATTCCCTGCTGTCATCGAGAGGTGGCTCATCGGAGCACGAAGCCACCCGTCGCATCAAGACTGAATTTCTGATCCAGTGGTCAGATCTGCAGAAAGCAGCTGCAGGGAGGGAGACGAGTGAAAAGGATAAAGAAAGGGGTGATGCCACACGTGTGCTAGTGCTTGCTGCGACTAATCTGCCGTGGGCTATCGACGAGGCAGCTAGGCGGAGATTTGTCAGGCGGCAGTATATTCCGTTACCAGAGGACTTCGTCAGGAAGCAGCAAGTGAAGACTTTGTTGAGCCACCAAAAACACGAATTGAGCGAGAGAGACCTTGACCATTTGGTCGCGCTCACGGATGGTAAGAACTACACACTCACAAAAGCATTGTACTGCTTTACAATCGGCCTCTTACTGACAGTCACACAGGCTTCTCTGGCTCCGATATCACTGCACTCGCGAAGGACGCCGCTATGGGCCCCTTGCGCTCACTGGGTGAGAGCCTCCTCACCATGACAATGGACCAAATTCGCCCGATGCGCTTCGAAGATTTCCAGGCTAGCTTGCGCACGATCAGGCCTTCAGTTAGTAAACAAGGGCTAAAGGAGTTTGAAGACTGGTCGCGGGAGTTTGGAGAGCGCGGCGGGTAGATACACAGTCAACACGTTGTGCGAACAATTGTCTTTCCAGAAGACTTTCGAGTAGGATTTGCATAGCTTATTTGGCGTAATGCAGCAGTGTGCATGATGTTCGAATTTGCCCCACCTGCCGTGTCCATGAATGCTCCTGCCTTCTTTCTCTGATACTCACCATCAATTTTGTGACTTAGCGTCCCTCAGCACAACGTCAGGTCTTCAATCGTTGCAGACCTCACACCATTATCCCTCATATCCCTCATATCCAGCCTCCCAGTGATTTGCTCATCTAGCACAATGGCCCCGCGCAAAAAGACAGAGAAGGAGGAGAAGGCGACCGGCGCCGAAGGCTCAGACATGATCCTGCATTACCTGCGTGCGTCTCGCCTCACTTCCACTAGTCGCATACTAACAACTCAAAGGCAGAGAGAATCGACCGTACTCAGCTATCGATGTCTCATCCAACTTGCACAACAAAGTCACGAAGGGTTAGTCATGCGTTCAGTGATTGGTGAGGAAAGAATGACTAACAACTACGCAGCAGCTGCTGCGAAGCTCCTTAAAGACTTGCATGAGCAGAAGCAGATCGAGGGGCGTCCGGCTGGTGAGTGTGTGTTGATTGTACTATAATTGCGATGAGTTGACTCTGGACAGGCAAGCAAATCGTGTATCACGCTTTGCAGGTGCGTGTAATTCAACTTCCTTCACCATGCCTCACGTCATCCTACAACTTTTGACATCCTGTATCTACCATTTCCAACAACGCTAACGTACCACAGGACCCCGATGATGCTGTCTCCCCCGAACAGCTGGTCAACTACGATGCTCGCATCACACACCTGCAAATCCAGACGACTGATCTTCAAGCTCTTAGTAAAACCCTGCGCAGCACCCTCGCAACTCTGAACAGCACACTCAGTACAGCAGACATGCTGTCAAACATCGCCTCTCTTGAGCACGAGAAGACCGAAGTCCTGACCAGGTTGGAGAGTCTCAGAGCCGGACACGCGAAGAAAGTTACAGCCGAAGAGAGGGTAAAGGTTGAGAAGGACTGGAAGATTGTCAGAGGTGTAACGGGACGAAGGGAGAAGATCGCAAAAGATTTCTGGGCAATGGTGAAAGAGGGGACCGAGGGAGCGGAGGCATTGGAGGAGTTGAGGGAGGGGTGGGGTATGGGCGACTGAGGATACGACTCATGCGCGAGCGCCGAGAGTTCGTTCGTGGGTTAGTGTAGAGGAAGGACGTGAAGGAATGGTGATCTGAGGACGTTTTGTCTCATAGAAATCAGACTAGAACACTGTGTGCAATGATACACTTCACGGAGATATCTACGTGTTCATCGCTACAGTTGATATTCACACTTCTCGGGAACATATCATAAGCTTTTGAAGCGTGGAGTTCGAGACGTTAGTGAGGCTCTGGTGGCGGTTCCGAATGTGCCCGCTAATTGGCGGGGCAGTACCGAAGGTCCGACGAACGCATCAATCCTTCTATAAGTCTTCGCCATCCTGAGCATATCCAGGCCTCCAAATTCTACCCTCAATCTATTACGCGGTTTGATCGAACCAGTCAACATGGTCGAAGGAGCCCCAGCACACGGAACGATAGCGCACCTGCTGCCTCTGACGTACAAGCGCTATGTCTCGGAATGGCTCGAAGAGGACACACCGAGCTTCGACTACGGAGGCTTCGTGGTTGGTGAGGAGCTGTCTGAGGCCAAACTCCTGGGCAAGAGCGAGGTGAGAAAGCTCAGTGTAGATGTTTTTTCAAGACTGACGAACGCAGGGCATCGTCGCTGGAGTCCCGTTCTTTGACGAGGTGTTCAAGCAATTGAACTGCACGTGAGTAACTACCAGGCTTTGTAAAGGCTCAAAGAAACTGATGGTATCGGCCAGAGTTGAATGGCACGTCAAGGAAGGCGACTCTGTTGGAGAGAAGATCACGCATTGCGCCACCGTTCGCGGACCAGTACGCAACCTCCTCCTCGGCGAGCGTGTAGCCCTCAACACCCTTGCACGCTGCTCGGGAATCGCAACAAAGTCCAACCGCCTGCTCACTCTTTTGCGAAAAGCTGGCTACCAGAACATTCTCGCCGGCACCCGCAAGACCACCCCTGGATTCCGACTCGTGGAGAAGTATGGCATGCTTGTTGGCGGTGTTGACGCTCACCGCGTCGATCTATCTGCCATGACAATGTTGAAAGACAACCACATTGTTGCCGCAGGAAGCATCACGAACGCTGTGCGTGCCGCGAAATCAGCAGGTGGCTTTGCCATCAAGGTAGAAGTAGAATGTCAAAGCTTCGAGGAGGCTGACGAGGCCATCGCCGCCGGTGCTGACATCGTCATGTTGGACAACTTCACGCCTGACGGTGTCAAGGTGGCTGCTGCGCAATTGAAAGAGAAGTGGGGACGGGGCACAGGGGACAGGAAGGCTTTCTTGGTCGAGGTCAGTGGTGGCCTGACGGAGCACAATGTTGAGAAGTATGTCTGTGGAGATATTGATATTGTGAGCACGAGCAGCATACATCAGGGTGTTCCTCATGTGGACTTTTCACTAAAGATTGTGCCCAAGACGAAGAAGGATGGTGGTGAGAGTTTGGAGGTCTAGATATGGCGTATGTAAGTCGTGGAGATTAAAAACACGTCTGAAAATTACTCTACTACACTTTCTACGTTGCTCAGGATGGTCGACGGTCTCATTCGTGGAGGAGACAATCACACTTCCGTTTCTAGCCGAGCTCGATATCTCACTGCCCATCAGCTTCCGGACACAGCCCCGCAAGGCGTTCAGTCCACTCTTTATCACACGGACTCTATCGACAACACATCTTAAACGAAGATCAGCTTCCTAACTCCTTACGATTCATTAAATCCTTGGGCACGGGGAACAGCTTAGTGTATCCGTCGATCAACGGACAAACTATCCTGATTGGCTCAGCCCCAGCATCATCATGGATACATTGGATACACATGCAGACACACGCCGTGTTGAACGCGTTGTACTCGCTTGCATACAATGCCGAAGCAGACACGTCAAGTGTGATTCAAACCAACCGATCTGCAACAGATGCAGAAGAGACGGAAAAGAGTGTGTCTACCAAAAATCTAGGAGAGGAGGGCTAGACAAGGCTGCGCTTGCACGTCGCCGGCTGAAGTTGCAGCAGGAAGCCGAACGTGCGAAACAAAACACCAAAGTGCCAGTTTCGATAGACGATCACAGCGCTTCTTCGACGCCGGCATCGTCGCTGCATAGCGATGAGCCGGTACAGAGCTTATCTTCGAGCATGCCTGCGATTGAAGGCCTGTACGTTCAAGAACGATCGTTCTCTGGCTCAACAACACTCTCTTTCCAGATCAATGACGATCGCTTACTAGAGCTGTATTACGAATACTTCTGGCCTTCATTCCCTATCGTCCTTCCTCTACAGTTCTTCCAAGCACGAAAACTGCTTGCGAACCACCGGCTAGGTGATCTATCGTTAGTCTTAGAATGGCTGGGATCACTCTACGCGTCTTGGTGTCCATCGGAGTCATACTATCAAGCAGCTCTTGAAGCTATGAGTTCGCCGTCATTGCCACGTACACCCTTTACCGTCCAAGCTCTTATGCTTTTTGCGATTGCTCAGCATCACCAGGATCTCCAACTCGAATCGCGGAAAACGTTGGACCTGGCCATCTTAATCGCACTGGAGCTGGACATGAATAGGCGAGACTTTGCTCGAGTCTATGGCGAAGGTGACCCAGTGCTAGAAGAGTCATGGCGGAGAACATGGTATATTCTTAGTGTTGTTGACCAGCACTTTGCCATCGTGATGAACTTGCCCATTTACCAATTAGCAAACATGCCGAACGAGGTCGAGTTACCCTGTGACGACGAGTTCTTCGAAGCTGGGGTCAGTCGTGCACCTCAAAAACAGGAATGTTGGCTGATTGATCCAGCGCATACCGGCACCCGCGACAACATGGGAGGAGTTTGAGCACCGGGAGTTTGCAGATCTTGAGGTTGTTTACTCTTCGATTGCTTATCTGTTCGACCTCGGCAGGACGTTAACACACAGTATGAGAACTCTTCCGCGTTCAGGAGCTTGCTGACGATTCAAAGTCATGAACACATTCGCCAATAGTGGGCAATTCAGCAACGAGCTAATTGATATCTGCGATGCTAAGATCGCCATCTGGCAGTCTCTGCTTCCGTCTGTGAAGAAGGATCCGATGCGCAGAAACGGTCAAGTCGACGAAGTCATGTACATGGCCCATATGATTTCAGCAATGTGAGTTTCCACCAGGATTTACAAGAATCTATCACTAATTGTGACAGTGTATTTATGACGATGCATCGACCGTTATCTTCGCTAGTCTACAACGCAGCTGAGCTCTCAACGACCGCCTTTCATGCATCAACACCCTACTTCATACCACCAGTATCTGGGAGAAGCACGCACACAGCGCGTGCCCTCAAAGCAGCAGAATTACAGACGAAACTTCTCGCTATCCCATGCACCATCGAGAAGCACAACGTCTTCAGCATGTGCATCTGCGCCCAAATAGCCACAGCTCAGATCTCCGCATGCAACAACCTCCTCGAAGACCACGCGTTATTGATAGCCCGTGATCGTGTCAAACTGAGCATCGGTTTCCTGAACGCCATGGGGTCGATTTGGAAGCTAGGCAAAGCCATGGCCAAGGAAGTACGTGCCGTTGCTCGATCGACATTATCAGCTCCGCCGAGAACACTGGCTGTGCAGGCTGATGCGGCTGTTGAGATCGAGCTGCCGCGAGATGAGTTGATTTGGCCCATCGATCCTTCGGCTGCAATCGATATCTATAGCGGTATTGTTCTGCCTATGGATTGGGAAACTGTGAGCTCTGGTACGGGTAGCTATGC
This sequence comes from Ascochyta viciae, assembly GCA_004335155.1. Lineage (NCBI taxonomy): Eukaryota > Fungi > Ascomycota > Dothideomycetes > Pleosporales > Didymellaceae > Ascochyta > Ascochyta viciae. Next base: position 17,126 of record SATY01000402.1, read on the forward strand.
GTCGTCGACTTCTTCAGGAGTGCCTGAGTTGATCTATGGTAAGGATTTTCAGATGCTTTGAGACGGTCATCCAGTTGTGCTTTTTGACGGGACGAAGTAAACCTCGCTCCCGCTCACCGCTCGATCAACAACATGTTCTGCAAACTTCTCTTTGGAATTCATCTCGGCGGAAAGGCAATTACTCCAACACAGGATCTTCGAAGCACTTGTACAGCGAGTCACCGTGTTGCCCCGGAGAAGCTTGTGTGAGGGTTGTGTGTCTGCAGAACACAAAGCTACTTAGTGCCATCAGAATTTGCGGAATTATTGTCGCTGAAGCCTGAGCAGACGTAAGCTGAGTCTATAGGAAGTCATGCAACTGGCTAAGTAAGTACGAAACAGATAGAGTTTACTTAGCAGAAACGCGGGCGCAGCTTTCTGGTCTTAAGGCGCCCAGCGACAGCGTACAGCACCCCCATCTTCTGAACGGTCCAGTCTCCCCCAACTTTGAGCATTGGCAACGTTGTACTCAGCTTGGCATCAGCGCAGCCATATCAGTGGTTATCTCTGTGTCGAGTCGTATCAGCAAGAAAGAGAACGTCATACCGAACGCAGCTAGTGCGTCGCCTCATCGGTCCAGCCCCGCGCCGATCTGCACTTCTCCAGGTGGGTCTCTCTTTGAGTCGGAAGATTTAAGAGGGAAAACGTCTGCTCGTGGCGACAGAGGGTACGTGACAATGACGGCTCCGACCTTTGGTTTCAAGATGCGCAAGTGAGGAACGAATAGATTCGCCCGCCTCCATCTTACATTCTTCGCGACTGCTTCGACAGCCCCTCGCGGCACGAGATCACACCTAGAAAACCCTGTCAGACGTCGAGTCATCCGTCAACCTGATTTTGACGATTCTCAGATATCATCGCCAAGATGAGCGATCTCGAGAAACAGTATGAGGCGACCGAGCCTCACGCTCCTCATTCGACAAGGAGCGATGAAATCGAACGACAGCTGGGAGAAGTTGATCTTCTGCTCGAGGCGAAGCTAGTGCGAAAACTGGATGCGTTCATCATTCCCGTTGTCATGTTGCTATATCTCTTGAGTTTTCTCGACAGGTACGTGAGCGAGCTACAGCTTGACAAACCTCGAAAACGCCATGCACTATTTGCGCCATCTACTAACGGACCGACAGAGTCAATATTGGAAATGCCCGACTATATGGGCTTGAAGAGGATCTCGGTATGGACTCAACTCAGTTCCAGACCGCTGTGTCGATTCTATTCGTCACGTATATTCTGTCTGAGGTCCCGTCAAATCTGGTGTTGAAGAAATTACGGCCGTCGCGCTGGATCGCCTTCATTACCACCGCATGGGGCATCATCGCAACTCTGACAGGTATCGTGCAGAGCTACGGCGGGCTGATTGCATGCCGTCTGCTTCTGGGCGCCGTTGAAGGAGGCCTTTTCCCGGGAATGGCTGTGTATTTGACGTTCTTCTACACTAAGCGCGAACTCGCTCTCCGAATTGGCTACCTGTTCGTCTCTGCCGCGCTCGCAGGTGCCTGCGGTGGTCTTCTGGCCTATGCAATCGGCCATATGGACGGCATTGCAGGCCAGAGCGGATGGCGCTGGATCATGATTCTCGAGGGCATCCCCACATTCGTTCTTGGCATCGCGACGTGGTGGATTCTCCCCGACAATCCAGAAACAGCGTACTTCCTCACTGATGAAGAAAAGGCGTTTGCGGCTGCTCGTCTCACGCGCCAGACTGGCTACACGAAGAAAGCAGCAGAGTTCCATTGGGAGGACGTCAGGAAGTGCTTCAAGGACTGGAAAGTCTGGCTCTTCTGCTTTGCGCAATTCGGATCTGACACCATGCTCTACGGGTTCTCGACTTTCCTGCCGACCATTATTCGCGCCATCATGCCCAAGGCGTCGAGCGCCATGGTCCAGGTCCTCACAATCCCGTGCTACGCACTGGGCGCGATCACCTACCTCGTCGTTGCGCACTTCTCGGACAAGCAGCAGAGACGCGCCTTCTACAGCATCTTACTCGGCGTCGTCAGCATCATTGGATACGCCATGTTGATTAGCCCGAGTAGCTCTGCTACACACTACGCAGGGTGCTTTCTGGTCGCGATGGGATTGTATGTATGTGTAGGTATCCCACTCGCATGGTTGCCCACGAACCTACCACGATATGGAAAGCGTACGAGCGCAACGGGACTGCAGCTCACGATCGGTAACTGTGCAGGCATCATGTCGTCTTTCGTAAGTCACGCCCACCACCTCATCATGCCCCTCATCTCGCTGACATGACATGTACTAGCTATACCCCGCGAAGGAAGGTCCTCGCTTTATCAAAGGCCATGCCGTTACTATGGCCATGGTCGCTTTTGCCATTGCCTGTTACACGATTTTATGGGCCTATCTTGGCATGCTGAACACCCGGCGCGAGAAGGGCGAGGAGGATCATTTGATGGAAGGGAAGAGCGAGGAAGAGATTGCGGAGATGGGCGACGAGAGTCCACGGTTCAGATACACTACTTGATTGTTATTACTTTCTGCAAACGCGATTTCAATTCAAGGCAACTATTCTCCATAGATATATTAAAATTTAACGATGTGAGAATGAACACTTGCTTTCCCCAAGCTTTTGTTTAATCTTTGAGACTGTAGATATAGGCGTTGTGCAAAATGCCTGCATCAGCCGATCAGCGTGCAGCATAGTTTTAACGCGCCTACGCCTTTGCCTACACCTTTGCCTGCACTACACAAGGCTGTCGCGTAGCCCTTAAATCAGCCACATTTACTCTTACTCAGGCCTTCCCTCTTGCTACCTGAGCAAAATCAAAAATGTTCTTGAATTTTAAAAGCAAAGCGGGTTCCAGCAGTCCCCAGCTTAAGCCAAGATTCGTTATCACCTATTATTGTGTATGTCAATAACCTCAGCCGACATAGACCATCGCGTGGTGGTTCTTTCAGTCTCGCAAGCTCATGCAAAAAACTCAAGGAAAAGGTCACTGTGCACTCTTTTTGATCGTCCGAAAGCTCCAGCTGCAAGCCATTAGTCAGGCTTCGAATGGCGTCAAAATACCCGCTTCCAGTGCTGCTTCCATAACGCGTGAACCATCGGTAAAAAATTGGGGATGCCCTGGACGTGCTTCGATGAAGAGGCGGATTCCAGGACAGTTCCGGCATAATTTCTCAAAATTTATCGTAAGGAATGCCACTGTAGTATCGGTCTCCCATCTCTCGGCTTTCTCATCTCCATCACGTGCTGCAAGTTGGCCAGAATAAGCCCGTTTGCCAAAATGCACCACAGCAAATCTACATGCGGAGTCCAGGTGATCGTGGCCTTGGCCGTGGTATCTTGATACAGGAAGTCCGAACCGTAGGAGCGGGACGGGACATCTCTGTCACCACAGAAGGTCGAATCTGTATGTTCCAATCTGAGAGTTCGGTCTACGATCCATATGGAACACAGTCAGAAGGGGACTAAAAAAACCAATTCAAAGACTTTGACAGCTAGCGCCTCGTCGGAGATAGTGTAGTCAACCTCGAGGTCCGAACCTCGATAGCAAAGGGACAGCAAGGAGAAAAGTCGATCTCTCGGAAACGCGCATTTGGCATCCATGTGATCAAAGAGTAGTCTTATGAGATTTCTGCTGCGTTTGAACTCTTTCATATCCGGATGATATTTGAGAATATGCGTGTATCTCTTTCTGCCGTATACCCAAGCCGCCGACCTCCATGGGGACCAATGCAGCTGCAATAATGGCAAATGTTCGCCACGTGCCATCAAAATGAGGTTCTCAGCAAGAGTGACTTCTTGAGTAATCCAGGCGTGGTGCCAATAGTCAGATTCTACCAATGCCTGCTCACCCGGTAGATCTGTTACGGTCCTTGTGGAGTGGCGTATGAATCGCTGGCATTCTTTCAGGTACGTAGCGAGTTCCCTGTTGTCTCCAAGCCACGAAATAACCTCGACGGCATTCGAATGAATTGTTCCCATCTGCTGTACCTGATGGTTCCGCTCAGAGACATTAGTTTGGTCGATACAAAGGGCATCGATCCAGAGCCAGTCGTCAAGCTGAGTAATTCGGGCGTATCGAAGGAAGGTCCCAAGATTCCTGTGAACTCGAAGTTGTCGACCATCCATGAAGATCGGGGTGCCGTGGTCTTCCGGACTCCAGACGTAGGAGAGGCATTTATAGGTTGCCAGCATGTTTTCTATGTTTGTTTCATGTATGGTACACTGAATATGACCTTCGATGAACAGCTCAGGAAGGATCCGGATAAGACGAATGGATGGCTCCGAGTGATCGAGAGCTGTGTATGTGTACTCCGGCCTTTGTGGCTCAGGATCACCGATCAAGACGGTAGGGTGGTTCTTTAGTGATTCAAATTCGTAGCAAGCTGGTTCAAAGTTATCCATTCTGAAAAATGTGGAGTGGGGTGTAAAAAAGGCTTCTAATTCCCTCTTCTACAACAATATCTAAAGAGCGGGGTAGCACATCACGACTAGGCTGCAGTGCAAGGCTGGGGATACATCCGCAGCCGACAGATATGACTAAACCATAAGTCACAACAGCAGGTGGCATAACAATCTTAGTGCATGAAGAAAGATAATGATAAGTGCACAAAACAAGCTACTAAAAGGTGACCTATCGTACATGTATTCGGTTCGATCTCTATAGTCTATCTCTACCGTCTCTACATGTATGAACCACTCAACCTACCTATCTAGAACACCAACCCAATCCAGAAAGCGAGTGTCTCACTGCGGGTGTTCAACACTGTTCACCTCAATCGGCTTCTTTCTCATCAGGAATACCTATCATGAGAGAACAAACACCTATGAGAGATTATGTTGAGTGTTAAGCACAGAGATAGTATCGTTGTTGGTGCATGTCACCAGTCATCTAGGCCGTTCTAGCAGCTGCTGTCCGTGTCACTGAACACTGTCTCTAATCCATATGCCCAAAGAACGTGCTAAAACTGTTGAGTAAGCTGAGGGAGCTTGGTATATGCGCCGGGGGTTCGATGCACCGCCGTTTGACGCTTTTTGGCGTACACTCATATAGCCCAGTGGTTGCTTGGCAGTTTTCGGGAATATTACTGCTTGTGGATTTGGTGAGCTGGGTCGAGCTGAGCTCAGTCACAATGGTGAATGTGAAAGAGAGTGAAGATGCGAATTATTTCCAGTCAAGATTACTTAATTCGTAGATTTTTATAGCATAGGTATCCCTGTTAGCCTTAGATACATTCTGTTGTGCGTTATCAACTGTAATATCTACGGCCTAGAGAATAATCGTCTAATGTTCAGTGGTTGATGAAGGAATTGCAAGCACAGGCGATATTCCCCACAGAGAAAGTTTTCTAAGTAAAGATTGCATGAAGCGCTTAGAGGCACTCAACGTGGGCACCGTTCTCGTTGCAGCTCCTGTCAACGTAAAAAGCCCACTAGAGATGAGGATTTAGTAAAAGACGTCAAAATGGTGGAAAAAGTGCAAAGCTTACGTTCTCATAGCCGCCATCGCCTTGGCGGTCGAAGGTCTTGGGGCTTTTGAAGACGATGACGTCGAATCTGGCCATGTAGGTCAGTAGATGATGCTATATCAAGTGACTGTGTCCTTGTAAGGAAGCAGACTTACGTGACATCAGAGCCAACCTTAGCGTTGTAGGAGGTAGAGTAGACGAGCTGTTCGCCAGAGCCGGTGAGAGAATATCCGACGTTGCATACGATGACACTGTGGCCAGGGAACTGCGCAGCAACGTCCCTGGCGGTGGTCTGAGTGAAAGTGCGGCGGCGCTCAAGGTCCTTGTCAACCATGCCTTGAACGAGTTGGACGACCTTGTTGACGACATCGCCAATAGCAGCAACAGCAGAGGATTTATCGCCAATGTTGGCACTGTGGAGTGGTCAGCATGTATTGCAATCTATAAGTTAGTACCGCTTACCGGGCGACCAAGTTTTGCTCACCGGCAATGGGGTTGGCCATAACGGAGGCTGCCATGGTGAGGAGCGAAAGGGCGGAGGTAATTTTAACCATAATGGATAGTAGATGAGTGATCTGAAAGACTTGAATCTTAAAAGTTGTTGGTGTTGGAAGGTAGTGAAATAGTGAGGATGCTTTGATGGCTGATACTGAACTGAAGATCGGACTGAGGGCTGCTTAAATACCTGTTCGAGGGTCGATGTCGGTACAATAGACTTATTTCTGTTGATAGCAGGTCAGCCATGCGTGAGCTGTACGAAATGATAAGTCGTTCCGTAGTCCTAAGTCCTGTGAGACCCTTACTAGGCGTACTCCTTCTCGAACATAGCAAGTCAAGTGTAGATCTAGCCTGTGCTGATACTAGTCCAGTCATGTATCTTCTGTACGAGTTGGTGGTTCGGTCCGTATTCTCAGGTCTAAGAGACCATTACTAGGCGTGTTTTGCTCAGACTTGGTACTTGAGCGCACCTAGCGTGACTTGGTCTTGCGTGACACAAGGCGTTTATTAACTTCCGTTTCTTGAGCACGGTTTGCAAGGTTCTTGTCTGGCTTCCATAATCTAAAGATGTGTTTGGTGCTAATGCCGTTCATAGAACATAGTGAAGTCTATAACCAAAATTTCGATGTTTCTCACTGGCTTCATTAACAGTACACGACGCTTGGCAGTTCGGTGCTTTGATCCACTGATCCGGTAACGTTTCGGAGGCTGAATGCAGATAGAACCGTTAAATCCTGCGCGCTCCCTGTATAATTCGATACAAGCTGTAGCCAGATATTTTTGTCCGTGCACATCGCCCTATAACCTCATGCTACCGTAAAAATTCAATAAAGTGGCTGACAGCTAGCAGGGGGCAGCACAGCCTAGATAACTTTAGATAACATGCAATACAACCTCTAGTAAGGCGCCTAATAATTTTGCACAGCCTGTAATACCTACACTCTTTAAATAATACATAACGTACCTCACGGGCGAGTCGCCTACACGGGCGAGTCGCCTAGCAGATTTAACTAAGGAAAATTAATAATCTAAGGCCTAATATCTCTAGATCCACTTAATAGAAATCACTAAAAATTTAATACCTTAGCTGCACCTAGATAAATATTAATCTCCTAGTGTCTAGAGACGCTAGGCCTAAATAGGCAAGAGCTATTAAGATCCTAGAGAAATACGCTAAAAGTCTCTAATAAATATAAAAAACTTCTGCTCTATTAGACCTAGCGTCCTAAGATTCTAGAGTAAGAAAGATTAGATATATAAAAGTAATATGTTAAATTTTTAGAAGATTCTATTAGGTTAATCTAGAGATATTAGGCCTTAAATTGTTAATTTTCCTTAGTTAAATCTGCTAGGTGACTTGCCTGTGTAGGCAACTCGCTTGTAAGGTACGTTACATCTTTATTATAGTAGTAAATACTTATTTTGTTTTAAAATTTAAGGTTTTAGTATTTATAATAGAATAGATAGATAAATTCTTAACATTTTTAAAGCTATCTATAACATTAACCTACTATTAACACCTACTATTAACTGTTAGGACACAGCTCTGCCTACTGTGCTAAGCATCCTCTAAAAGGTACGTATAATCACTCTAATAAGTAATCCGTAGCCAGAATAGTACTATATCATTAGCTATGTCACGAGTAAAGTGGCAAGAAGCTAATAAGTACTGTTCTAGCCACGTTATCACTATTAGAGTGATTATTCGTACCTTTTTAGCTGCTATGGCTAGGTGGGCAGAGTCTAGTCCTAACAAGCTAGACAGACTAGCCTAACATTAACACCCTAGTAACCTATTAAACTCGCCTGCTTTACGCTACTTAGCTACTATAAGTAATAAGACTAGAAGTAGTAGCGTGCTTAATTTCTTATATACGCTAGCTAGTAACTTTAGGCAGTAGAAGCTCTAAATTAATTAGTTTTAATGCTAAATTAGTTGTTTGTCTAAGGAGGTATAGAAAGTCTAGAAGGAATAGAGTAGCTTAGGTTACTACTTCTAAGGTAATTTATAATAGAGTTTTAGGTAAAAATAAGTATATTTATGTTATAAACATAGATAGCACAATTATAAGTTAGAAATATATAGAAGAATAATTACTAGCTAGGTATAGCTTTAGGGATTAGTTATTTTATAGTTAAATATTATTATTTAGATAAACTAGTGTTAGATCTAGCTGATAATAAGTACTGTTCTGGCCACGGATCACTTATTAGAGTGATTATACGTACCTTTTAGGTTGCCTTAGCACAGTGGGCAGAGCCGTGTCCTAACATTATAATCACTCTAATACCTAAAGCGTGTAAGAGTGTGCGTGGATCAAACGTGGGTGTAAGTCTAGAGGTGGTTATAGTGTTAATCCTAGGTTTAACCTACTAGGTCTAATTGTAAGGAGCTGACCTCTAAGGGAATTTGCTAGTAAAATACAAGATGGATTTAATAGAGAACAACTTCTAGAGTAGAGGTTGCAGAGTTTTTATAACCCTATTTTAGACGCGTTAGCTCTGTAGCAGAGTTCTAGTCTATGCTAAGAGCATAAGCTAGAGTAGTGCTAAGGCAGTGTACACTAAGGAGCTAGTACCTAGGCCTAGCCTGTTATAGTACCCCCCTACTTATTCTCTGTTTATTAATACGCGCTCTAGTTAAAACAACTCTATTACCTACTCTTTACTTACTGCATTCTCTGTTACACTACTTTCTATATCTACGCGCCTTCCTCTTATGCCCCTACTACTACTCTATTGTCTAACTATTGTTTGCTGCTATATTTAACTATAGTGCCTTCTAAGTCTCTAGTTACTTTGCGCTTGCTTACTAAGAAGGTGCAAGGCAAGTAGGTAAGTTGCTATATTCTTACTTATAGTCTGCCTATTAACTAATTATTTTACTTTGTCTAGGCCTGCAGTAGTGCTTCTACAGATCCTGCCCCTCCTACAACTTGCTTAGCTAAGAAGGCTAAGCTAACAGCAAAGGATGTTGTCCTTAAGGATAATAAGATTAAGAATGCCTTTAACAACCCTCTAACTAATAGCTAGAGTAAGGCTTAGGTTAAGTAGTCTCTATGTACCTAACACGCTAGTAGCTTTAAAGATCTAGAGGTTTACGTTAACTGCGTGCTAGCTAGCTAGGTCTATACCTTTACTGCTAGTAGCTACTCTACTAGCTATGCTAACTGTGTCCTTAACTACACTTGCTGCTATAAGGTAAGTTCTTATTTCCTGTTTCTTAGTATTCTTTGCGTTAGCTAACTATCTGCTAGGCCCTGCAAAAGTGCTAGAAGACTTTAAATAAGTACTATATATTCTTATAGTTTAGTAAGAGCAACTCTACAAAGCTTCTAAAGGTTATTAAGCCTATCTAGGTAGACCTTAAGAAGCGCAAGAACCTCTCTTATTACACTAATCTTGTCTCCTAGCCTAACACTCGCTTATCTACTACTAGCTACAAGACTAAGTAGTCTAAGTACAAAGATAAGGTTAATAAGATTAAAGCTTATCTTTTTGCTACTGTAGCTTTTGTAGAGCGCACTATAGTTACTACTAAGAAGATAGTAGTTTAAGTTAAGACTCTAGTAAGTTATTTTCTCTTTTTCTTACCTATTTTTTGTGTATTTGCTAACATTTTACTTAATATAGCTTACTATTAACTTAACACTGCTTGCGTGTTTTATCTACTTTAAGGCTAACCTCTATACGCGTCTTAAGCTCCTCTCTACTTCTAGACACAAGGACTTTGCCTGTATGCTTGTTAAGGACATTATTAACACTGTTAGAGGTAGCAAGGATAATAGTAGTAGTAAGGGTTCTGCTAAGGGTAGTGCTTAGGTCTTCTTTTGTCTATAGCGTTTAGAGTTTTTCTAGCTAGATAATACTTAGGCTTTAAAGCTTTTTCTTCTTTATAACAATACAGCTTCTATATAAAGTAGTCTATTCCTATAGAATAGCCTAATGCAATAAATAATCTTCTTAATAAACTAGTACTCTTCTTCTTTGCTTATCTATGTCTTCTCTTCTTGTTTCTCTCTACCCTCCCTCTTCTCTATTAGAAGTGAGAGTTAGTTCTACCCCTCTAGGGATTCTAACTAGAATTCTAGGGGCAGGTTCCTATTCCTATCTCTCCTATCTCTTGTTGCTAACAGCTATTTGTCTAAGGCTTCTAGGTCTTTACAAACATCTTCCCTTTCTTATATTTTAGCAGCATAGCCTTCTTATTATACTAGGTATTCTTGTCTTTTGCCTCCTCTTCTAGATTGTTGTTCCCTGCAGATAGAGTTAACTTTCTATTCCTTAAAGGATGTACTATTATTGTTAGTAATAGTTAAGGGGCTAGGCTAGGGGTTGTTATTTAATTATCTATAGAGGGGATTCTGTAGGCACAACTTAAGCTAGTTAATATAGAAGACAAGGTAGATTTTACTATTAATATCTAGTTTAATCTTGTGTAGAAAGATAACTTCTATAACTATAAACTTTTAGTTTTTCTAGTCTAGCTTCCTGCTTATTTAGCTATTTAAGAACTAGTTTCTTAACTTTAGCTAGACTTTGTCTCTAATTTTTAGCTAAGAGGCTTCCTTTTAGTATATATTAGCTTGTTGCTCTTGTATCTGCTAGGCCTCTACTATCTAGGCTTTAACAAAGTTAATTGTTTTAATAAACTTCTCTACTATGCTAGCTATAGCTCTAGTAGGTTCTCTTATATATTAGTGTAACAGCTCTGCAGTTAAGTCTAAGTCTATCTAGACTAGATCTACATTGTAACTATGCTAGAGGAAGAAAGAGCTAAACTCTATAGATGTAGCTACTTATCCTTTAATTACAATCTAGGCTACAGGCACCTAAGCAGACTAATTATTCTAAGCCTAGTTAATATAGGCTCTTAAGTAGGCTTCTACTATAGAGTTTATATGTTTAGTGCTTCTATCTGTTTAGAGGTGAAAGGCTATAGAGAGTCTCTATATAATTTTTAGCAGTTAGCACATTGTCTACTAGAAGTTGCTAAGGAACTATGTCCCTTAATTAGAGACAATTGTGTTAGGTAACTAATAGTAAGCTACTATGTTAGATATAAAAGCACAAGTAACTGTCTTTACTAATAAGTCTAATAGAAGGACTAGGATAATATTCTTAGAGAGTCTGTCTGTAACAACTATAAGGTTATAGTTACTCTTACTTTTAGGTAGGTCTATTATAAAGTCTATAGAGATTTCCTTCTAAATCCTATTAGGTAAAGGAAGGGGTTTAAAGAGTCTCTGCTTTAGTTCTTTCTATAGCTTTGTCTTTCTGTAGATGTTACAGTTCTCTACGTACTATTGTAAGGCAGTTAATATCCCTAGCTAGAAGTAGACTTAGAAGAGGATTACATATATGTTTCCCTGTCCTAGATAGCCTGTAATTAGAGAATAATAAGCGTTGTTAATAATTTTAGTCCTAAGAGCATTAGAGTTTAGAACCTATACTCTTCTATAGTAGCATAGTTAGTCTTTGTTGTCTATAGAGCACTTAGAGAGGGAAACTTTAAGGTTAAGCTATGCAGGAAACTTCTAGGCTCCTAAAGAGATAGAGGACTTAGCTAGTTAGTAAGTCTTATTATTCTTAGTAGCGCTTTCCTAAAGTGTTTTAAATTCTTTAATACTATTATATAGTTCTAAGTTTCTAGCTAGAAGTGCCTCTATACGCACCTAGTCTAGTTTCTTATAGTAGTTCTCTTGTAGCTCTTTGTTTAGAGAGATTATAGGGAGGAGTTAGTCTACTCTATGTAGTCCTAAGGAGAAAACCTATATATTGTTAGTAGAGTTGTTTTCTAGGCTAGTCTTTACTACTTACACAAATAGTTTTAATAGTTAAAACTATTTAGTCTTAGTCCTCTTGTCTTTTGTAGATAGGGAAATATCCTCTTCTTTCCTTAAGAGTGTATCTGCTTAGTTATTAACCTTGCTAGGTCTGTAGGCAAAGGTAAGGTTAAACTAGCTAAAGAGGCTAGACTAATAGATATATCTTTTAGAAAGGAGTTAGGCCTTGCAAAAGTACTCTAAGTTTTTGTAATTAGTAATAACTATAAATCTCTTTACTTGTTTTAGCTCTGTGCTCTATTCTTAGAGGCATTTAATTACTGCAAGCATTTCCTTGTTATAAATAGTGTAGTTTACTTCTGCCTTAGAATTCTTAGCTAAGAAGTATACTACTATATAGAGTACCTTATCTTTTCTATATTAGAATAGTACTCCTCCTGTTGCTTATCCTAACACATTACACTCTAGTACTGTCTCTAGGTCTAGGTTAAAGTTCGCAAGCGCTAGTTCTCTAGAAAATGCAGCTTTTATAGCATTAAAGGCACACTGCTAGGGTTCCCTCTACTTAAAGGTTATGTTCTTTCTTATTAAGCGTGTAAAAGGCTCTGCTATGCTAGAAAACTAGCTAATAAACTGTTAATAGAAGTTTGTAAACCCTAGGAAGCTCTAGATTCCTTTTACTATTTTTAGGGGTTCTTATAACTTTATAGCAGCAACCTTTGCAGGGTCTATCTAGATGCTCTTACTAGCTTTAATAATAAATCCTAAATACTTAGTGCTCTTAATAGAAAACTTGCTCTTTCCTATATTAAGGTGCAACTTTGCAGCTCCTAGCTTCTAGACAATTTTCTTAACCTTAGCCTTATGCTCCTCTTAGGTGCTGCTAGAGTAGATTAACACGTTGTCTATGTAGGCAGAGCACTATTCGTCTAAGTACTCTCTTAGGACCTAGTTAATGTACTACTAGAATGTACTTAGGGTGTTAGCTAACCTAAATAGCGTTACTAGCTACTTGTAGAGTCTAAATCTTGTCTAGAAGGCTGTCTTCTATTTATCTCCCTTAGCGATCC
>SATY01000403.1:0-29949 GCA_004335155.1 Ascochyta viciae
ACTTATAGTAGGTAGGCCTAGGCTCCTAGGCTAGAAGTAGAAGGAGGCCTATGCCCTAAAAGTAAAGTGAAAGTTAACAGGATAGATTCTGCTAAGTTAGATAAGCACTACTAGTAGGTTGTGCTATCTGACTATAGCAGAAGTCCTAACAGGAATATAGTGTTTATCTACAAGGTGCACAGGCAGTTAATTATAGAGCTATCTACATAGTAAAAAGCACTTTTTACTATATAAATAGCAGCAAAGCAATCTTGTAAACAAACTAGGCTTGCACAATTAAGATAAATTAAGCGTTGTAGTTAAGTAAATTGGCACCTGGCTGCTAGCGTTAGGTGGCGAGCATCACAGCCACTAGCGTCGTTTTTTGAGCCTTAGCGACGTTGATTGATGGGGATGAGCTGGGGTAGCTAATATAGGTACTGTTGTGCTCACAAACACTCCTATAATCATTTGCAACTATTTTTAGATCACTATTTTGGCTGCAATTAGTACTATTGTGATGCTAGAGAGTGACTGAAGGAGTGTCGTTGAGCGGTGGGTCGCCACTAGCGATCTAATTGGCCCTCGGAGGTATCCCAAAGGAGCCTAGGCCATTCCTTCTTCAACAGAGACTGCGGTACAGGACGGTTGTGAGACCAGGATGTGTGAGGATCTGAGAAGGTTGAGATAAAGGTTTGGGGTGGTGTGAGGATGCAATGAGTGCTGGCAAAGACATTTCGGTTTGTGATCTGTAAGATTGGATCCTCACTGAAAGCTGAGAGAGCGTTTGATAGCATCTGGGATGGGCGAGGCCGCTAGTGGTACCATGCAGCTATACAGGTGATCTACCTGCACGTCGGTGACGCAGCGTTGGCTTAAGAAAGGTGGTTTGAGGCTCAACTCTGGCCTAAATTTCATCACGCGGTTGGCTCCCCAACACTATGCCCTCATGGAAACCTTGCATTCAAGCTCGCATGTCGACACTGGGAGTAAGGACTGCTCTCGAGATAAACAGCTGGGAGATCAGCTTCCTGTTTGGTGCAAGCTCTGACAGGGCCTGTCCCGGTTGCTCAGTTGCATGCAAGTCACCGTCGAGACCCGCACGCATCGATATCGAAGCGACTGCCGCTTCTGGAAGGAGTATTAAATTGCTTGCTGAACCGTACCTGATCTCCGCTGCAGGAGCTGTAAGGCGTGATGATCCAGTTTGACTACCCGGGTAAAAGTGAATGCCCCTGACGGTCTGAGCAGATTTGCATGTTCCGTGTTCTAGCAGAGCCGAAAAGGCAGAGTACAAGCATGTTCACTCTCAGAGTTTCGGAAAGTCTATAGCAGGCTGCAGAGTCCTTGGCAGAGTTTCTGTCTACATCAGGTGGCGTTGTTCATGTAAAATCCAGAGCTTTGGTATCAGGGTTTTCTGCAACGCGAGAGTGTCTGATCGAGGCATTGCCCTGCCAACCCTTGCAAAACGTGTAAAATGTGCTCGGCCTACGGACTCAGTCAGTGAGCGGAAATTAGACGGTTGTACTAGGCGAGGCGGAAAATGGGCGGAGCGGAGCAGAACAACAGCACTCGGCACAATCGCTTGCTGGCACGATTCAGGGACGTCTGTTCTCAATAATATGAAGGAGAGTCAATCTCGATGGGCGGTGATCTCGAAATGGTGGAGGAGATGACTATCATGCGGCCGTGCTTGTGGATCTGACAGAAGTGACAGATGGCCGTTTAGAGCTTCGGCAAACCGACAAGGACCACGGCTCCAGACGAGATTGGAAATTTGGCTCGTGACCGAGCTCACGAGTCTTGGTAGAGCTCGTGTTGAAGACGGGCTGACTGTGTTGTGAATGAAACAGGCGTGAGCTGGCTGGTACGGCACGTATTCATCTGCTTCCCGACACGCACATGTATTCTGAATGGAAGTTGCGGGCCGAAAGAAGGTCAAAGGAGCTAAATTGCGTGTTTCTAAGGGTGATGGTGTTGGAGATCATATACGCTACGTCGACCTGTTATTACCCAGAGCCAGGTTGATGCCGCCGACCACGTGGACGCAATGACATGATGGTGAACGAGCGTTGGGCTGTCAGATGATTGGCGAGGGGAGATGCTGGGAGCAATGTGGGCGAGGACGAGGTTGGCCTTGGTGGAGCTGTGCTGGGCCGCGGGCGGAGGTTTGGGAGTGGAAGGCAGTTTGAATTCTTCACATCAGGTGGCAGTGGGCGAGTCGGCGTGTAGCAGCGGGTTGAGACGACAGGCATGCAGGGCAGGCCTACAGGCGGTGATTGGCTGGCTGTGGACAAGACCGCTTTGAGCGTGGTCAGACTTGGGAGTGAAACTGGCAGTCGGACTAGTGGCGGAGGAGGCTAAGCGGGCGGAGGGGGCGGTGATTGGGCGAGCTAAGTATTGGCAATTGGATGTGCAACACGCTGCATGCACGCAGGCGGCCAGTCATGGCAGCGTTACACGCGCAGCTGGAGGGCGAGCAGCAGCGGCGCGAGGTGTGCAGTGTGCAGTGTGCAGTGTGCAGTGTGCAGTGTGCAGTGTGCAGTGTGCACCGCCTGAGGCCCGCTGAGACTTGAGTGGTGCTGACAAGGGAATGTCTGCAACTGCATCCTCAGCGTGGCCGTGGTGGGCGGTTGTCTGACTCTGTGACTCTCTGACGGGCCGGGGGTGAAGGAGCCGGAAGGATAGGCGCAGCGCAGCGCAGCGCAGCGCAAGAGGAGCTGAGCCGTGGATTCGAAACAATGGTTCGTGTGGCGCCCGTCTGCTGTAACGGGAGCGACACTCTGTTCGCCCAGCCAGGCTGCCCAGCGGAAGCAGCACCGTCAAGCATGCAGCACCAGTGCCCCCAGTGCCAACCAGTGCCAGCGAGTGCCAGCCAGCGAAACCCTGACCTGCACGAGTTGCTGCAGTCACAGTGCTGCCCCCATGCCTCGCCCATCCTTGGTGTCTCTTTAGCAGCGCTGCGTCCGTGCCTCCGTTTTTACCTTTGTATCCCCTCACCGCGGCCTGTTGCTTGCTTGCGCACTCCTTCTTGAGCCTTTGCGCGCACCGCCTTTCTCTCTCCGGCCTCTGCCACTCTTGCAACGCTGCCACTCTCCGCTTGGCCGCAGTCCCATTGCCCCCCAGCTGCCCCAGCCTGTAATATCCCCCGCCGCGGCCCTCCCTCGACGCGCAGTGTAGCGGACTTGATCTAAAGCATCCTGCGACACTCCTACAATCTACCTGCCCCTCCCCATCCACCTTGTCCGGGCCACTATACGACGCAGCCATGACCACCGTCGTCGCCAATTCCCTCATCCCTGTGCAGTATGTGGCACCAGCACCTGCAGACGGGGTCGGCTCCAGCAGAACATATGCTGCCATTGCGCCCTCTACTTTGTCACCTCACAACGTGACGCCCACCTCCAAGCACTCCAAACTGCCTGACCACAATGCTTCACCTACCTCCTCCAGTAGTGATGCAGCCATGCAGCAGCAGAGAGCGGAGGGAAAGCGCTCACCTCTTTCGTACGTCGTTCAGTCTTTCTTCTCGTTCTCCTTCGACGCATCGCCGTCACCCTTCTTCCTCTTCTCCCACCTCGACCTCCCTGTCGCCGCCGCGACACGATGCACACAATCCAAAGTCTAACCGTCCTTCTTCGAGCAGATCACGCGGCCCCCCAGCTCCCAGAATAGTCGTCAAGAAGGAGCCCGCCTCGCCAGACATGCCCACCACCACCACACGCCACCGCCCTCGACGCCTGGATCTGTCCAACCACAACATTGTCCACTCGTCAGGTGCCCTCACCGCCAGGCCCTCGGGTCCCGGCAGTGCCAATGTCATGGACATGGGCCTCGCCTGCCTGTCTCCCGGCTTCCACACCCAGGACCCTACCATGCGCTCGCAACTCCAGCGCAGTCTGGATGTAAGGGAAAGGCAGAGGCAGATTATCGAGGCACGCCAGAAGACCGGTGGCAAAGGTCCCGCCGTCGACGAGGAGCCCCCACGAAGCACCGAGGTCGGCGCATTCGGGAGGCCCATCAAGACGCCCCAGACATCTCGCAGGAAGGGTCCTCCTCCTGGCCTCTCCATTGCACCTCCTGCGCACCAGACATTCGCCAGCGACAGGATTATTCAGTCGGCGCCCATCAACCAGACCTTCACTGGCCTCCGCAGCAATGCACCGCTTTCACGGCAGCTTGTCAATGGCCCGTCAGGTCTGTCGCAAACTTCTCACATTCACCATGTGCCAGCGCAACAGACCAACAACCGCCTGCCGCCAATATCAGACGTCTTCCCAGAGCCTCTTCACACCGCGAGGAACCACTACAGCCCCGCCCACTCATCACATTCGAATCAGCAGCCACCTCTACCGTCTCCAGGATTCACTGCTCCTCACTCAGTACCACCTCCGCTGACATCGAGGCCTCGTGAGTACAAGTCAGCCGAGGAAGCAGTGCAGTCATTGTCTGGCGGCCGTGAGGATCTCCTGCCTCGACTGGTTCACTATGGCGGCCACCAGCCCCCTACACCGCCATCGCCCATGCCTAAGAACGGCCAATCAGCGTACCCCGCACACTCTGACCTCCACCGCAGCGGTAGCTCAAGGAGACGTGGCCGCGATGAGTACGAGCGAGACGCCGGTACTCCTCCCCTCGGCCGTCAAGCACGCCGCATTGGACCGTTCGGAGAGGGCCGTGATTCTCCAGAGACACAACAGAAGAAGAAAGAAGAGTTCATTGGTCTGTGTGCAAGAGCATGGGATCTGTTCCATTCGTAATACCCGGCCTCGGCCTACTTCGATACCTCACTTGGATTTGACTCAACTCTGGCGCATCCTCGAGTAGGGACTACCGTGAGAACATCCCTACTCGTTTTGTTTCGTTTCGCCTGCTCACCATTACCCCTTCTTCTCGACCTTCGCCATATCACTGGCCCGCGCGCACTTTATTTGCACCAAACGTTCGAAAAGCGCCAGCAATATAATGGACCCTGTAAGGATAAAACTTTATCGATTACCCATCTCCTACATACGAGACTTTCGTTTGTCAATCAACTTCTAAATGCTTAATCTTCGACGAGAAGATGCTAGGGATTTTGGCACGTCATTTACGCTCCAATGTTGTTTTGATTTCCGTCTTATGGGTATCTTGAAACATACCATGTCTCATGATCATTCATCATTACCTTCTTCTTCAACCTGGGCTGGTATAACACCGCCCATATACCCTAGGGGGCGTTTCGGGATATTTTCATTTTGTTTGCTATTTATTTGCTCAACGGGAGTTTGAGTCACAAGGGTGGTTGCAAGTGTGGTGATTGGATGCGAGGATATGGTGCGCGATGAGGCCCCGGCTGTTTGGGAGCAGGGTGACTGGGCAGCGCAGGGACTGCAGCCATCAGGAACGCAGGGCAGGCAGATCCGTCGCACAGAGACGACGTGCGGTGACACCACCTCACACGACAAGAATCAAGACGTTCAACTTCCAGACATACAACTGTTTGATCGCCAGATCACCATTGCTGTGCAACGCTTATCAAACATTCCCTCTTGTTGATGAATTCCGCGATTAGCAATACTCACGACCCGCATCTAGATCGCTACAAGCATCCTTGAAACGCTACGCGCTTGGACCACGCGTTAGTTGAAACAGCCGCTCTTTTGCTCGTGTGCCGTCAATCTCCAGATTTATAAACCGAGCCCGACCAGGAATTCCGCTGCTTACCTTGATTGGGAACTAACGCGTCGTCACATGCATGGCGTCGTCAAAAGCACTTTGCACCATGACAGTTCAACAATTCCCAGCTCCTGAACATGATCGGTGAGCAACAACGTACAACCACCATCAAGTACCGTGAATTCTGTAAACAGCTGCCGCGCAGTCGCTATCTACATTGGGCGAAAAATGCGGACCACCAACTCCAATTTAGGAATCTTCCCGGCAGCTACCAAGGTGGGCGTGTAAAGGTACCAAGAATGAATTTGGCGAGGCCTCGTGTTGCGGCTCAATCCGTATAGCAGCCGCACGAAAGCGACCCAACCCCTCCAACAAGCGCCGAACACTTTGTGGCGGGCGTAAGCATCATTTTGATTGGGCTTCGAACGTCCCCAAAGGCGCGCGAAACACGAAGACCCTAATTCTCCGTCGGTACGTTCACAGTAGGTAAGTGAACGTGGTAGTGAAAGAGACATGAATCAGCGCGAAGGTTTCGGCGCAGAACGATCTTCACACTCGGGTCTCGCTGGCCCGGGCCATCGTGAGGAACCAATAAGTCATGAGCCGGCGATGTTGAGCGATCGGATGAGTGCCGACCACCCCACTGCGACGAGCGGTCGGGACGTTGAAAGCGAACAAAGCCACTGAATCGCGAAGTGGCCGTGTGAAGACAAGGCGAAAGGCTGCTAGTCGTACCCACGTGAACACGAGTTGGTAGGCGCGGTTCGCAGTGAGGCTGCGGGAGCTATTGGATGTCTATTTCGAGGGATGAGCGAGTTGCGTACATTGCTGACGTGGTGGTTGTGAAGATGCACCATCGCAGTATCTGTGTGTAGTCAAGGACTGGCGAATTGGATTTGGACATTTACTGCATAAATGATTTTCATTGTGATCATACTCGCAAATCTCGGTCAAATGGCTGGTGAAGATCTTTGATGCACAGACCTAGTGGATTTTGATATACCTATGTACGTATATGTCTACAGAGTCCTTGCGTTTGCACATAACGCTATGGTGCTACGACCCTCAAGCAATCTCTTCGTTTTTTTGTCCAAGTATTGCTATTTTGGGACGCCGATCAATCGAAACAATTGAAGCGCTTGAACTGGTAGCTCCATTTAGATCAGGTATCAACGACGTGCTCGAGCATCAAGCGCAGTGATCCGGTTGGTGTACTGGCAGGTCTGATGTTGATGACTGTCAGCGTTGCTTTTCGGAGGTAGCGCCGTAGTGCCGAGTTCCTCCGTTCTGGAAGCCACCTCTGACGTTCTGGAGAGTAGCGCCGTCAACTACTGTATAACCGGGCTTACTATGTATAACATCCCCTCAAGTATAGTACCCTCTTACTCTATAGTACCCCCTAGAAACTGGGTTGCCTATCTTTTTGAACGTGTTTGACTACAGTATTCTCACCCAAGTCGGGCCTATGAGGCTGCCTGAACAGATCACCCAGAGGCTGGCAAGAGTGAAATAATTGCCAAACAAAGCAAAACAAAAAAAGGAAGGGGCTTTGGTAGACAAGGTTGAGAAAAGTACGAAAGTAAAAAACTCCTACTTGGACATTTTAACTGCAAGGACTCCTTTGCTCAGATGTGCAGTTCAGACTCTCCCGCTGCCCCACTTATTCACTCACAATATCCCCTTATGCTAGAATACCCCCCTGAAATGCTCTCAGATCAAACTTTCGGTCACAGTACCCGGGTTTTACTATGGTCTCCAGCCGGTCTCCGGCGAAAGTAGAGTCCCGGGCCAGTGCATTATAGAGGGAGCTTGAGTGCTTGGCAACTCTAAAACCTAAGGTATTATACTATGGTATCCAGCAAAAGTAGTGTACATTGGTCAGTGCTGACAGGGGCTGTCACAGGGAGCTGAATGCTGTCTATCAGGTAATTTACGAGATGGGAACCAATTACTTGCTCAGCGTTGCCTTACTTATCTGTTATTATGTCTGTGCGTTGATGTTTTAAACTCAGCCATCGCTCTGACCAATGTACACTACTTTTGCCAGATACCATAGTACATTTTTGCCTACTTAGCAGAGCTCTGTTGTCTTTGTTATCTGTTGGAGCATCTGTGCGTGCTTATTATAAACGTTAATAGGCGCTTCCGCACTGGAGCCACCGCACTGGCCATGAAACTCTACTTTCACTGGAGACTATAGTATAGGCCCGGTTACACGGTACCATAGAGGAAAAGGGGAAGAGCTAGAGACTATTCATTACTTGCACTGTACGTGGAAAATCGTAATGTCCGAGTCCATTTGTTTGTACTCTACTAAAGTACTCTCTCAGTTGTAGGGCCTGAATGGTTTGCTTCCAGCTGCAAGGACTACATCTTACTGTGATGCAAGAACCTCATTCTGTAGAACGCGTCCCAGTTTAAACCGTCTGAACTCTGTTCAAAATCTTATCGCCTTGTTCACTCTCGTTTCCTTCATCTTCCATCCAGGAGTCCAATCCACATCTTGCCGAATTGGCGGACCCTAGTCCCATGTGTTGCCCTTGTAAGGTACAGCTACAGTCCTTGTCTTAGTTGAATCATCTTCGAACAGAGACACCACGCCCCTTTTGTATTCGTAGTAGGGCCACATGTTGCTGTTCTCTTCAATCTCGTCATCATCTAAATCGTCATCATATGTGTGAAAAGGGAAAAACTCGAGTGTATGCACCAGGGAACCATTGTCTGCGAGAACACTCATGATTTCGTCAGCGATCTGTGCGTGACGCCAACGGCGCTCAGCTGCGTCGGAGACATGGCCCATCCACGGACGATGCGTCAACCAAAGCATCTTGAGCTTCGCTAGTCCTGCAAGTGTTTCCTATATCACAAGTCAGACCTGAAACACCTGAGAGATCTGGATATTATACTTACCAGCGATGTCGCAAGTGCATGGAGGATTGCTCCAGAGTTTGCTGACGTAGACACATGAAGAGGCGCAAATGGTGGCATGGCGTCAATCATATCGGTTAGGTTGACAAGGTCCAACGCAATCAAAATCAAGTTTGGACAGCTTTCCACTAGCTGTTGGAGTTCTTGTGGAGTGTAGAAACATTCTGGGTCGCGATGAGAGATGCGCAATGACTCCAACGTCGGGCCGCAACGTATGAGGCTTCGAGGTCCAGGCAGATTACCACTTGTGAAGGCTAACCTGATGGTGGAAACACCTGCGATAGCTTCCAAAAATCCCTCTAAGGATCCGGATAGATCCTCAGCAGACTCTGAGCTGCTGATTGAGAGGGATTTGAGGAAAACGTCGGATGTCTTATTGAATGCTGCGGTGAATGATCCCAGTAGTGACGAGACGTTCTCACAGTCCGAGATCTCCAGAACTTGGAGAGTGGGTACATGAAGGCAATCTACGATGTCCCTGGGCAAATCATACAATTGAACATGGCTTAGCTTGAGAGTGTGGAGTTTAAGCAGCGGCGTCTGATCTGGCAAAGCCCAAGCATCGAAGCAAGCGGTTGCCGAGCGCACCGTGCCTTCGATACACAGTTTGCGCAAGTTGGGCGTATGAGCGAACCAGTGGAAGTAACCTTGGTAAGCGTGATGTTCAGTTCCGGATGTTTTAATGAAGAGTTCTTCCAGCACTAACAGTGCACCTTTGATATAGTTTTCTCCTGATGGACCACCCTTATCTGTCGTGAGTGATACGGCCAACTTTTTTATCTGTGTCTGGTTTCGTAGGAGGATGCCGAGCTCGTACTTGCTAAGGGCGTACTCACTGCTGATGAAAGCATTGAGGCAGTCCCTTTTGAGAGTCCCCAGTAGTACGAGCAGAGACAGATTGACCTGCTGCTGGAGTGGCTGGCTTAGGAAGCCTTTGCAAGTGGAGATCGAAAGGTTCTTAAGGTTGTCGAGAATGCCGTTGGGGTTGGAATCGAGAATAGTAACCACATTTCGTGTGTTGCTGTCGATCAAGTCGATTGTGAGCTCTTTCCAGAGAATCGTCGCTGCGCTTGCGCTCCATTGCTTATTGCTTAGTCGGACATTTTTGAGATCCGAATTTGGCAACTGAGCAGATATTAGCAGTTATATCGCGGCTATGGAATGTGAGGGAGGGCATTTACACAGCTGAAGATCATACGCTCAACCTCAGTCGGCAGACGGGGAGTAAACGCGTGCGTAGCCACCATGGTCGAGTGTCGTACCTGTAACGTACTGGTGGAGGGGAGGAAGTAAGCAGACCGAAAGGAGCAAGAGCGGATAATATGGAAACGTTGGCTCTCACCTTCACCTACAGTGCACAAATCTGGCCAAGGTAAGTAAGCGACCTCCAGGGACGGACTCCTTTTTTATTTAAAGTAGCCTTTGCTTGCTATGCAAGATTGTACAAGAAGCGGTGAGAGAGGGGCAGCGTTGGCTAGAAGTATTGCTCATTGCTAAGTTCCGACTGTATTTGTTGATCAAGCCCTGTCGTCTTCCTCTACCTCCGGCATGTGAAAGACAAGATCATCAAAGACCCTCGTATTGCGATGGTGAGCATAAGACGTTCGCTTTTTTGTAAAGCCTGCCAAATTTCCTGGGCTGACTGGGCTTGTCGGGGTCTGTAAGCGGGGCGATGTAGGCGAGGAGCTGTTTGGTACTAATGACAGAGATTGTTCTGATGATTCGCGAGACAACAATATCTCTGGTGTACGGCTGGGTGTAATACAAGGGCTTTCGATGGACTTTGCGTGCGGCTCGACCTCTGCCTTAGCACCACTGTCATGGCTGACTTCCAACGCAGCGTCCAGGGAACTGTAAGTATCTGAGACACTGAGAGGCTCTAACAGCTCTCCGTCTGAACGCTCGTTCGGTAAAGCTGGTAGGAAAGGAGCGCCTTGGGCAAGATGGGTATATCTAAGAGGGTTGTTGTCTTGGTGAGCTTTCCATGATGCATCCGCTACATCGACCGGAGTTTCAGTTTTGAGGAAAATTTTTGCGTCCAATGAAACAGAGGGTTCTTGGACAGAATGCGACCGTCTGCGGCTGTCATCTATGGAGAAGGGTACTTCTGCATTGACACCACCGAATTGATGTTGCGAACGAGATCTTCGATGATCCGAAACAACAAGACTAGGTGAGAGCGGAAACTGCCCCATGATAGATGCTGGGCGCGATGCACTGGGCTTGGACTCAATGTCATCTGATTGAACAGACATACCTTTTCCAGGCTTCGATGACACTGGCCAAGCGATGGGCAGTGTAGGTTCCAATGGTGACAGGGCCGATTCCGACAGCGGATCGTCGTTCACCTCGATCACACTGACTGTAGGAATATCTCTGCCTTGAGGCTGTTCAAGTTCTTTATGTGGAGATGATTTTTGTTCGTCGAGTACTTGATGAGCCGCTATTGATGCTGCTCAAGTTCAGCAAGGTGCTTGACAACATGGGAAAGTATGTAGAAGTGGCCGGAAGGTCCAATAAGGTGCATGTAACGTACCTGGATCAATGGGATCCTCCACGCACAGCGATCGCATAAGCTGCTTCAGCTTGAGAGTCCAAACTAAGATATCTTGTTTCTGCAGAAACTCTTTCAATTGACTTGTCCAGGAGGCAACGCTCTCGTCACTGTCTTCGCTGGTGGGAAAGTTGTAGTCGATTTGATCCCTCGAGGGATACATAACAGGATTGTCGCTTGTGTAGAGCAAAATGAGGTTTGACATAGATCCCAACACAGGTGGGAATGCCGAGATGTAATTTTCCTCCACTGACAATGACTTCAACTGCGACATTTTGAGGATACTGTATGGCAGGCGACGAAGTCCGTTTCTTCGCAGGTTCAGAATTTCGAGGTGTGGTAACCTGACCAGCACTTCTGGAATGGTCACAAGGCTGTTGTTTGACAGATCAAGACGATGCAGATGCCAGCATATATTAAGCCTTGCTGGAAGGTTGGTTAGATGGTTGTTTCGCAGCACTAACCTGAAAACATGGTGACCCATCATGTCAATGATCTCGTGCGGCAAGCTGTTTATGCGTTGTCGACGAAGGTCGATAGTAAGTCCGTGATTGTGGAGTTTGTTCTTGGAATTTGATGCTTTTGCAGCTTTAGGTTTATGCCAGGCCAGTATTTGTTCCTCGACTAGATCCACAAGTTGCTGCGAGTTGTCGTAAACCTGCGCTTCAAGCGAAGGCTCACTCTCTGCGTGTGGATTCGTAGAGATTGAAAGGTCTTCTTGTGATGTTTGTACATGGCTTGTTTCCCGTAGCGTTGTAGTTGCGTGCGACTCGGCTAACACATCCTGCTCTAGAGCTCGAATTACAGTCTGCCTTTCAGAAGGATCTAGTAGGAGCAGAGATGACGAGAATGATGCATAGTGGTTTATCGCACGCGGATCTAGGGCTGGCAAAGGTGTCTTGATGCTGTGTGTGTCTTGTGCAGTAGGCGCCATTGTTGATACATCATGTAACGACGAAGGTGAAGGGCTTACTAAGACGGAACTTGTAAGTTCTGCATGGTTTGAAGATGAACCAGTTCGCGATTCTGCTATCGATGTTGAGATCATAGCCACAGCTGTTCCTGTTGGAAAATTCTGAGACCAGCGTTGTGACAGCCTTGTCTGGTCGTGTTCGAGCATCTTAGAAACTCGCTGACTGTGACGAGTGACTTGGGATTGGATGACACTATCGTTGAATGTGGCGTTCCATGCAAGGCTCGACCTGATGGACTCGATCTCCTTGCGTACCGATTCCACCAAGCTATCGTTGTTCGACTCAACATCGGACGAAACTGCATCGTCCAACAACTCATCTGTCGAACCGACGACGGCGGAAGCTTCATCTGATAGCAATGAAGGTATCTGTGCGATGGTCTCCTCGTACTGACGTTCAGCCTGCGCCAGATCCAATAGCGAAGCCTTACGATCCAATTCAAGGCTTGCGAGTAACGAACGATCCTGCGCATCCTCGGCAAAGTTTTTTGGTGCATCTCTCGAAGAACTGTTGTAATGTTAGCGTCGTTCGCATTAAGAATTTGTAAGGGAACTTACTTGCGACGCGCTACTTTCTCAGCTGTACTGATAGTGCCTAGCATCAAAGACAGATTCGACTTATAGGCTTCAATAGCAGCTCTCAGGATCAAAAGTTTGGGCTTCTTGAATACAGTCCACTGCACCCGAGTCACGATCCCGAAGTTCCCATCTTTGCCATCTCTTCCTGCAGTCAAACTCTTCAAGCTTTCGGTGGCGTTGAGGATCTCGGTAAACATTTCTAGACTAGCAGCTGTCATGTCCTTGATCATCTCGGAGCAATGAGCATAGTAAGGCGATTTGTCGATCTTCTCCATGGTCTCGCCGAGCGTCTTTAGTACTGCGCAGAATGATCGAATCTCGCCGCCCATCATTCTAGCTTCATGGCCAGCTGATCCGATATCCGCAGCGAGCTGCGACAGGACAAGTGCAACTTTCGTGCCGGCGGACACTATACCGATGATGCTGGCTACCAGTTCCGCCATGGTTATACAAATCAGCCACGAGTCTTTCTCAATCCACGGCTTATTCTATCAAAGATGGACAAGTAGTTGCAAAATATCGTGTATGCCACATGGGAGCCGAACGAGCCTTCAGCTGCAGGCCAGCGCGATATATGAGTTGCGCCATCAGGCGGAAGCGGCTGTGCATATTGTCTCCTCTTTAGGTTTTGGCCCCCAGCTTGCAGCTGTACAGCCCGAATCATGTTTAGGTACGTTATCTTATGAAACACGTCGTATCGAGAGCTTACGAAGGCGTGAGAGTAAGAACAGAGAAGAGCTCTACAAACAAGATGTGTATAATATCCCAAATGTTCTTAACGCTGGATGGAATATGACGCAAGTCTTTCCCGTTGCTCGAGTGCCAAGCATCAAGCTGAGCTAGCGTCGCTGAACTTCCAAGCTCATCGCCATCACCAAGCAACGGTTCATAGTCAAAGCATCAACACCGTCACATACACAAATATGCGCGCCTCGCTCCCTGTGCTCGCATCGTTGGCCTCGGTCACAACTGCCGCTCGCTTCCTCTTGCAGGTCCCAACTACACATGTTGTGAACCCCTCCGCGCTCTCCTCCACAACCCACGCAACTCTACAATCCAGTGGGCCCCCACTTGATGCGTACCTGACCCGTTCCAACACCTTCAACTTCAACAACGTCAGCGCTGGAAGCTACCTTGCTACCGTGCATTGCCGGGACTATGCATTTGAGCCCTTGCGCATCGACGTCAGCGTAGAGGAGCCCGTTGAGGGAAGCGGGGAAAAGAAAGAGGTTATCAGGGCATGGCAGACGTTCCTGGGCAACGAGTGGGATAACAAGGGCGAGAGTAGAGGAGAAGGTGGCAACGGTCTTGTGGTCGAGGCAAGACCAGTGGGTCAAAAGGAGTTTTATCAGGAGCGCGCTGGATGTGAGCCTTATAATCCTTCTCCAACCACTCCAAAGCAGACGCTAACACAGACAGTCTCACCGCTATCCTTCCTTAAAAACCCCATGATTCTCATGGCAGTCTTCTCTGGCCTGCTCATGTTTGGCATGCCCAAGTTGATGGAGAACATGGACCCTGAGATGAAGGCTGAGATGGAAGAGATGCAGAAGAACGGCGTATTGGGGTCAGGCACAACAAACACAGCACAACAGATCCAGAACTTCGATCTTGCATCGTGGATGGCAGGAAAGACGACGGACTCCGGCGCGAACAGCCGTGGCCAGAGCCCAGCACCTGAGAAGCAGACTCTGAAGAAGCGGTGAGGTGGGTACGTATGGACACAAGAACATGCGAGCAAGCAAAAGAGACGGCAAGATAGTAAATGAGCTTAGCCAGCACTGTTAATATAGACGTCGCCGGCCCCACAACGATATGAGACGTATGAATGTGACATAGAACGCAACACCAAAAGCCCCTCAACGACTACATATCACAAACAGTTCCAAAATTTTCCACAAGTCAATCCAACAAAGTTGGAATCCCTTGGTCTCAGCAATGAGCCCTCTTGGCTTAGTGGTAAAGCGTATCACTAGTATTCATCGAATGCAATGATAAGATCGCTAGTTCGATTCTGGCAGAGGGCATCTTTTTTTGTGCATGGATTCCGCTGGTATTGGATATCACTTACACGCGCGGTATTCTTTTTAATGATTTGCCAGTCTCCTATTGACCCCACTCACTACGGTCGGTAAGCGAGCCTCACCTCACTTCCAGACCTAGCCTGACTAGCCGGCCAGCAACAGCGGTTGTCTGCGTTCTGGCAATGCTTCAGGATGTCGGTGCAACGGCGGTCACGAAGCGGTAATATGGTGAAGAGCAGAAAATCAATTGACGCCTGAATTCCATACGTCTCACAAATCTAGAATAAACAATGGCAAAATCCAAATATCTACACGGCACCGCTCCTCAACGCCTTCATCCCGCTCGCCATAGCCGGCTCCATGTGCCCTCTGATGGGCACTCTCGCTTCTCGTGTAAACAGCAAAACATATCTAACCATTATACTCTCCACATCCTGCACCACTTGGATACTGTCACTGACTTTGTTCCCGCCCCCGACGACCTCGCATCCTAGCAGCAACTTCATGTTGCTTAGACCACTGTTCTTCCAGCTCAAGCTAACTGGACTGTAATGGAAGCTCATCGTCGGGTCGGCGGAGAGGTACACCCCTTTCCCGTGTGCGGCGCCTGTTCGCTGGAGCGGTGTACCTGAGCAGACGCGCAGACCCTGGGCGAAGATGGCAGGGAGGCGGTCGAGGGGTGTGCCGTGGAAGAGTACTGTGGTTTCTAGTTTGGTCGATTGGATTTTCGACACGAATGTCTTTTCGAGCTTGGGGCTGGCGTTGGCAAGCACGAATTGGTGGGTGCTGGGTGGGAGGTTTGGGATTTTGAGGAGTCCTGTTGCGGTTACTAGGAAGCCTCGGTGGTGGATGACGGCCCAGGATATCAGTTTTTCGGCCGACTTGTGGTAGGAGGTGAGTACGGAGGAAAGATCGACGGCGTCGCGCATGACCGCCATCCGAGGGAGGGCATTGAGTATAGACTTTACGACCTCGTTGCCGCCGATTGGGCAATCAACGAGCAGCTCTGGTTTTCCCGTCATGGCGGCAGCATAGACAGATGAAAGAGCTAGGTCGACGGCGAAAGTGTCTGTTCGAATCTCGGGTATCCTGACGTGGAGGGGAAGATTGTACCATAGTCGAGCACAGGAGAGGAGGTTGCAAGGGGTCGAGCGACGAAGTTGGACCGTCTGCGTATTGTGCGAGGAATTGCACGACACACAATACTGGGCAATGTTGCGCAGCCATAAGGTCACATCCTGATGCACAGCCGCTATACCTACCTCCCCTCTGCGTATCCGGGAGTGAATGATGCGGCTCAGTTGCCATGTGAGGGCTGTGTATGCAGACGTGCATATCCGTTGCGTAGGGATTTCAGATCTCTCCGAGCAGGTGTACGGAGTGTGGAAGATGATTTCCAAGTTTGGATCCGTGTTGTAGTGTAAGCAAAACGAAGGCGGCAACTCATTCCTATCATCGCGGTGCAGCCGAAGCAGAAGCGTGTTGGCCTGTTCCGGGATGCCCATCGCTGTACGCTGTAGCTGCGTGAAGGCAGCCAAGGAAAAGCTAATCTCAACTTCGTTGTCACTGGTTCTTTCCACCATATCTATCACTCCAGCCGGGAGCTTCATCATTTCTTCATCTAGCTCAGTCGTATCGGACACGCCGAGCTGCTCAAGAAGAAGCGTTGTCCCTTTGGGATCTTTTGCTTTGAGTGCCTTTTGTAGAGTCTTCAGTCTTTGGGCTTCTTGCAGCAGCTCTTCTTCGATTCCTTGCCAGAAAATCGCCGTTTCGGTGAGTTTCTCCTTGGAGATGTCGAAATCGGCTTGTACAATTTTGAGCAGGCAAGCTATCGAATACACTGCGTTCTTGGTACTCTCGTCCACCTTTTCATCCAGTAGCCATCCTATCACCATGACTTCGACTACCGAAGGTGGGATGTCGTACTTGAAAGCGGCCGGATTGTTGAGAGTGGATGCTTTCGATGAATGGGCCGTAGCTGGAGCCGAATTCGAGACTAGGGTTGCGATCGACTTGGTCTGAACGACAGTCTGAAGAGCAGGCTCTGAATCGCAAGCTGGAAGACCAGGAATATACATATAACCGTGTTTGGCGTCCCATATCTTTTTGCAGACCTCCACTGTCTTTGTGGAAGCTTGAGCCATGATAGAGATGCAATCTGAGACATCCCAGTCGTTCTTGGCCTTCGTAGACAGAAGACCAACGATGTTTTGCAAAAAAGGCTCGACAGGTTCTCTTTCGGCGAGTCGTAAGGACTTCAATATTGCCAGAGCATTTTTGCTCCTTGCACCACTGCTGCTCAAGATACATTTCACAGCCTCGCTCTTGTTGCACAAAGCTCCTTCCAGCCGCGTAAGAGTTTTTGCGTAAGGTACCAGCTTTGTCTTCCATTCCTGTAATTCGGGGCGTAGAACAGGCGGTATCGCGCATCCTTCTGAAGGTAGAGTTGGTCCGGTCGCAAACAAAGCTTCCACTTCGGCCAGGAAAGACAACCACTCTGATGCCTTCATCGATTCTAATATATACTCGACCAAATTGCTTTCCTTGAATACTTCAAACTGAGTCTCCTGAGCCATTAGATGGTATGCAAGGTCTCGCCAGCACATATTTCTCACTTCTGTATCATCAGCAGATGAACACCGTGCGAGTAGTCTGACGAAGTCGACGAGTGTACGCTCTAAGTTCCCCTCTAAGCCTGACAGGACCATCTTGACATCAACAGTCGAGAGACCTGGACTTAACTGTTCGTCTGCTGAGGCAATTCCGTTGAGACATCTAATACCAAGGTCGACATTATCGCCTGTGTGTTTCATTACCAGAATCGCCAGTAGACGTCGGTCTTGAGAAAGGCTTGATTTGCATGTGCTTCTCCATACTCTCGAAATGGAGTCGAAGATACGCTGAGAGGTGTAGCTAGCTGCCTCTTGGGCCAGAAGGTGATGCAGGCAATATTGTTCGATAACTGTCTCCAGGGGATGTCGCAATTCAGCAGGCTGACCTTTGAGAAAGGAAGGGGCTGAAATCCGCCGCGCGGGTTTTTCTGCGGCGTCCTGTTCGTTGGTTGTTTCTTCGCTGGCGCCACCTTGTTTTGAATTTTGTGACCGGAGATTCTGTGCAGCAGCGTAGATTTCGATGGCTATGGTCATATCCTCGGCTGGAGGAAGTAGCAAGCACATCTGACCAATGATTTTCTGTCTAATAACCGGAATGCTCTGAGAGGACTTGACTCCATCGCAAAACTCGTAAAGCTCAACAGCAAGTTCTGTCCACGGCTGGCTTTGCTCGATAAGTGTGCGTATTGCAGATTGACAGTCTTGTATGCACTTAGTAATGCCTTGCAAGGTTGCAGGAATCAAGAGTATCTTCCGGAGACCGGCTGCACAGTCCTGGTCGAACAACTGAATGAGACGTTGAAGCTCTCGAATGTGGCCTCCTCCAAGATAACTTTGGGCAGTGTGAGTATGAAATATAGTGACCAAAACGTCAGGCTCGATGCTCTCTTGAATATGTAAGACAGCTTGTATGAGATTCAGGGCTTCCAGAGTCATGGGTCGGTTGACGACAATTCCTGTGAATAGGCTCAAGATCTGTGGTCGGCCTGCTAATGCTGCTGTCCATGTTGTCCCAAGCGTCGAACTGGCGCTCTCCAGTAGACTCCTTAGGCTATCCTTGGTCCGACTAGGCACCTCAATCAATAGCCTCCCGAGCTTGACACAGCTCCTCCCTGATCTATACTGTTCGACAAGACCGTTTCGCATTGTAAATTCGGTGCCACTTATGAAGTCCGGCCCTTCAAGAGCGAGCAGGTCCGGTAGCGTGGCCGCGCTGTTACTGTCCATATTGCTCAAGAGTGTGATACGCTTCACGTCCGGTCTCCAGCGCGCCCACACTCGCCATATTGGAAACTGAGCATCGAGTACGTGTTCTGGTAACAGAAATCCCGGTGGTGTTGTGGGAGGTGATGTGCGCCCGAGCTCTGCCATCCAATATGAAGCTTTATGGGCGGCTAGCCAGTCGTTTTTTAGTCGCAGACTTTCCAAGTGTGCAGCGTAGTCAGTCAAAGCACGGCTTGTCAGAGTCAAGAAGTCTGGTACTGTGTTCATGTTCGGTGTCGCACACTCCCTCAATGCTCGACTCACACCGACCAAGATCTTCCCTGCGGCGCCGGAACCGTGTGTTGCGAAGGGGAGCAGTTGTCGTGCCCAGCTTGCTTCCAGATCTGTGACCGAGGCCGCATTGCCATGATTTGCTGCTATGAGGCACTGCAGCCACGTATTCAGGCCCCAGTAGCTTCCATGCGCGACGTTGAGATCTACTTGGAGCGTCGCTCTCAGGCTCGATGCTGTCATGGCACGAGCTGCGGCAGCAATGGCAATATCTCTTGCTTCATGAGCACCAATGAGTATGGTTAAACGTATATCTGTATCTGCTTGGGCGATCTTGCCCTTCTTCTTGAGATACACGTCGGTAGCCTGCCGCAGGAGAGCATGCGGGAACTTCGGATCCGACGGGTGTAGCACACCTGCGGTGGCATCTATCTCTCGATGCCAGTCTTCACTATGTCTAGCTTTATTGAAGAGTAAGGAGTGCTTCAAAGGTATTCTTCTTTTGGTTCGAAAGTCGTTGACACGCATTATCGCTGTTTCTGACATGATTGACGAAATAGTAAGGGCGTATTTTGCGGGTACAACGATATGAAAAGTCGCTCGAGGTCTGACCACAGTGAGGAAAAAAGCACTACCAAATCTCAGTGGATACTGCAATTGTCAATCCTCAATGATGAGATGCCGACTTTGGAAGGCTGTAGCGAACTTTCAGGCAGACATGCGGAGCAGTCGGCACCATGCAATACAGTGGGGTTGTCGTACCTCAAGCAAGACTACCTTACCGGTGATGTGAAAGTAGCCTGGGTACTTCATGCTCTACTGCGCACAAGGCTGAACTGGAGAGGCTCATCCGTTTGTGGCTTGACCGAATGCTCAAAACGGTTACCGTGTCCGTGCACAGGATGCGCGGATTCACTGGTTGCGCACCCTAACAAACTAACTAAGTACACAAAAATAAGGCTCTATAGCCATATATAATAGCTATTATTACAAGAGTTTATAGTAGAGTAATAAAGTAATACTTATAATTAATTTAGGCTATCTAAATTTACTTAGGAGGTTAACGTTGCGGCTGCTACAGGTAGTAGTAGTTAGTAGTAGTTAGGTACGCTCTGCTACTAATTAACTACTACTACTACTACCTATATGCTTCTTTTTAACTGCTAGCTTATATAAGGTTGTACGCTTACTTCTTTAGGTTAATTGTAGAGCTTTTTAAGCGTTGCAAGCTTGTTTCTAACGCTGTTTTTTAGCTGCTTGTTAAGCCTTGCGTGCAGCTGCTTTAGCTCTCTCCTTCTCCTTAACCTCTTTAGCCACCACTGCTGCCTTACGCTTCTCTTAAGCTATCTTCTCCTTATATAGCTTGTTGGCATGCCTTAGCTTAGCTATCTTAGCTTTTTGAAGCTCTAGCTGCTTCTTCTTACGCTCTTTAACCTTTACTGCCTTACGTGCTCTCTCTACCTAAGAAGGAGACTATAGAATCGCTCTACTATAGTACTTATTAGGTATAAGTGATATAGCCTTCTTCTTATACCTCTTTTTAACCTGTAGCGCCTCTCTAAGTCCTTAAATCTTATAGTGAAGTAGCTAGTTTTGAACTAAGAGATAGTAGAGTGACTAGCTAAGCTTTTTTAACTTCTACTATTCTTATCCTTCACTGTTAACTATATAAGAGAGCTGATTTTCACCTAGTCTTTACTACTAAGTACTAACGTAGAGCTCTTATGTAAGCCTAGTAGCTTAGGGGTATTGCTAGTGAATCTATTAAGTATAGTGTTAGGATTTAGAGATACTATCCTAGAGGCCTTAAATAACTTAAGTATAAGTAACTTAGTGAAGGTAGCTACCTAAGCCTTCTAGAATAAGGAGAAGAAGTCTCCCTTCTTAATTGCTAACAGGCCTTAGCTAATGTAAAGGTAGGTTAAGAGCTCCTTTAAGTATACAGTTAATAGAGGCTTAAATAGTACTACGTTAAGTAGTTAAAGCGTATAGGTTAAGTAAGGAGGTAGTATAGCTAGGAGTATCTAATTTTAGTTACAGTAGTTAATAAAATCTATTATTAGGTAGCTACTATAACTATTAATAATAAGTAGTTAGTAAAAGCGTAGTAATAAAGGCTTAGTATACCTATTAAACACTTGTTTAAGCTAGACAGTACTAATCTTATTGTTTATCCAGCTAGAGAGTAATGTAGTAACAAATACTAAATATTCTCCTAACTTAATTAACTCTACCTAGCTAGATTGTATAGCTTTGCTAGCAGCTAGATAGATAAGGCTTAGCAGCAGAGCTCTACTATTACTACCTACACACGCTAGGAGGGAAATCCACTTATAGTTACTATCTTAGAGTAATACTATAACCTCCCCCTTCTTATACATTTATCTACTAAACACGTGTTTCTCCCTGCTAGTAATACTAATTATAAAGCTCTTCTTATCTATATTATATGTGTAGTAAGGCTTAACGTTGTACTAGTTAATTTTGTGCTATAGGAGGTTAAAATAGAGCTTGTATTTCTCCTCTAAGTTAGCTTAGTAGCAGTTGCGGTCTATCCTAGTTGTCTACTAAGAGATAAGAATTATAAGATAGATACAGTAGTAGTTAATAAAGCGCATAACCTAGCTATTACTAACACATTTTTAGGCTATTTTAGACACAAAATTTTAAATTATCTCTTATATAGGAGGTAAGTAATGCTTAGTAAGCAACTCTATGTACCTTACAAGCTCTTGCTCTTGTTGTAGGTTAAGGTTTTGACGCGTAGAAGCATAGTCTCTTTAGGACTAAGTTAAACCTTAGTGCCTTTGCGCTAAGGTTAAGCGTACAACACTATATTTTTTAGCAATTTTTAAGTAGCAGAAATCTTTGCTAGGTCCTAGGGAGTTGATTTCTGCAATCGCTTCTTTAATCTAAGTTATATTGGTGGAGTTGCGTAGGGTTGAAGTTTGGGGTGTGATGGGGTACCCCGCGCAACCAGTGAATCCGCGCATCCTGTGCACGGACACGGTAGAAGCACGGCGATCGTGAACGCAACAAATGCACTAGACAGCGGGAAGCGACTAGGCTATGCAAAGGTGTATGGATACGACATGAGAGTAAGTGGATCGCTGAAGAGAACGAGAGCGAATAGAACTGGCTGTCCAGGGCATGCTGCCTTGCGGCTGAGTGCACTAAAATCGTGTTATCATGTCGTGTGTGAGAGCTGCACCTGCCGACCAAGAGTCGAGATACGATGGGCTGATGGAACTGTGTTGGTACGACGTTTAGAGAATACCATCATCTTGAGTGTCAAGCGAGAGAAATGACTCTAATTTCGATTCTACATGACACTGCATTTGTCTGCATCAGGCGCCACGCTACGCATAGTCATCAGGCTTGCGTACAGACATGCGCGATATTGCTACTTACCCTTGGCTCTGTCGGAGGTATGCAGCTGCCTGTCCAATGAAATCACCCGTTTTGTGGAAACAGACTCGATTACCTTTCGCGTCGCGCACTGCTTCTCCAATGCTAGAGTCGTAAGCTTGCCCAGTGTGGCTATCCTTCGCAGGACATTTGAGGCCGTGGATGGCATTTTGTTCGAGCTCAGGTACTATTCAAGCATCAGTCAGTTTCTCAAACCGACAAAAGAAAGTCAAGGTATACTAACAGGTTGCGACGTATGCCAAAAACTCGTCCACTGCGTGGCGGCTTGGCATGGTATCGGCAGACTGGTCCTCGAGTAAAGTGTTGGATAACTTCTCCATGCGAGTGATGGTTTCCGGACGGACTCCTTTGGACATCTCCTTTTGCTCGACTGCAAGGGCGGCAAGAGGCTTAGCTAGCGGATGCATATATATGCCTTTGACATCCTTCGGTGTGAACATCTGCTTGCTTAACGGATTACGCAGAACGCCACTTCCAGCCTTGATAGCAGCTACGAGCTCATCTAGATCCCATGCATAGTTGTCCTCGGTGACATAGAAGTTCGATCGTGGAATATCTTTCACTTCATCACCGTACATCGTCTCGGTGTTGACGTAGTTGCGTTCGAGATACTCATGTTCCATGTGCATGATGGCGACTTCGCAATGGACCTTCAAGTCTTCAGGTAGCGCAATTTCCAGAGCAGCTTTCCGTTTGACGAGCGCGTCGCGGATTGTATCGGGGTTTGCGCCTGAAGGATGACTAGGGAGGGTCTTGTGCCATCTCATTGCATCCTCCATATCTGCGATAGCAATGCTGGTAGCATCCTGCGGGCTATTGCGCATAGCGCGGGCTGTCGTTCGCGGGGTAGACAACTGTGCCCATGTGTCCGCTTGTCCATTCACAATTCGCTGGATCTTAGCAGTCTGTTTTGAGGGAAGAATGTTTGCCTTCTTTTGCAAAGCTTGCAAATGCAGCAGATCGGCGAGTATAAAATCTGCCTTGGCTCGTAATGCTCGATAGCCTGTAACAAGATCTTGCTGTGATGTCTCCAGATCGTCATCCACGACAATGGTGGAGACCTGTAGTTGTTCCTCGACAGGGCTCGGTACCGTAGCTTTCTTGTATCGTCCTGACTTGGAGTCCCACTCTAGCCTTTCGGCTATTCGCGATATAGATGAGGTTGATTTTGGTGGCAGTGACTTCTTCTCTAGCATAGGTGGCTCGGGCTTCTTCTGGAGTATTTGGAGGAACTTTGTGACATCGGAATCTCCTGGCGCCAGGTTCTTCAGCTCTTTCGCATCGTCGATAGCAGCCTCTAGCCACCCTACGGAGATGTAGTGCTCGACGAGAAGCTTTCTCGCACTGATGGCGGGCGGGTGTCGCGAAATCTCTTCCATGAGTTCGCCGATTAGTACCATGTCCGGATCGCCAGATCCAGTGTTGCCGGAAGTTGCAGCCATTGCGATGTAGAAGACGTCTGCACAATCTCATATGTTCGACAGCGTGAGGTTGTAGAAAGTTGGGAAACGAAAGACGGTTCACTGGTTGTCAGCTGCAGAACTCTCTCGATGCGAAGACAAGGACCAGACGCGATGAAGTGAAAGTGAACCACCGGCTCGACAAGCCCTGGCGGTATCTTTTGCCTATGCCACATGCACACCTGTGCGCATCTTGTCAACCATTTCAGGTCAGCCTAGATCAAGGTAAGCCATCGCACAAGGCTGTCTTGTCGATGCGTTTGAACTTCCCAGATGTGGTGACCGGTAAGCTGTTGATTTCTCGGGCGGCTGAGCCTAGGAAGGTGGAGGCGGAGTGCATTCGTCCAATGCCCAAAGCGGCTAGTATCCAACAGTGCCCCAACTTGTTCATCTACTGCGCGTACAAACATGTTCGATATCGTCTGTTTTGCTGTCGTGATTCTTTTAAGGTCTTGATCCTTTTTGAACCTCGATGGTATGGTACGAAAATGTAGAAGAATCTGATCTGAAAGCTTTCGAGCTACTTGCTACAGGACCTGTCCATCTATACAACTAACGAATTGAGATATCGACAAGCCAAATATATATGTCCATGAAATAGTGGTATCCACCCTCACCTGTGTCCCGCGTAATCGTGTTTGTGGCGGCTCGTGTGAGTCTCATCGGTCGTTACACTTGTGCGCACGCCGCGAGATATCTCCGTCCCCCAATCTTTACTGTTATCTGCGAACAACTTCGCCAACTCCGCCATCTCTTCGCCAGCTCCCGATTCTCGCACAGGCTGATCATGAAGCGTC
Organism: Ascochyta viciae; assembly: GCA_004335155.1. NCBI lineage: Eukaryota > Fungi > Ascomycota > Dothideomycetes > Pleosporales > Didymellaceae > Ascochyta > Ascochyta viciae. Next base: position 24,488 of record SATY01000403.1, read on the forward strand.
GTGACGGCAACTCCAATGTTCGCATTACCTTCGCCTGCTCTTCCTACCCCTATGGTCTTTGTCCTCAACTCCATCTCGTTCATGCTCACCACTCGTGACCTGCGCGAAGATGCTTCGTGCAGCGAGTTGGCTGTAGTAGTGTAGTACGTAAAGCCTGAAAATTGCGACCAGTCGGACACGTTGCGGCTATGGGTCCCTCGTGAGCGTAGTGTTTGCGTTCGGGTACGTGTGTTGGGTGTTTCGATGTCAAAATCAAGATTGGATTCGGCGTCGTGAAAGCGTAAACTGAGGAGGCGGGGGCCGTTGGGGCGATGTATGACGGTATCGGTTGAGGCGTACGTCTGAGAGGGGTACCGGTGTGGTGGCAAGTCTGAGGATGGTGAAAGGTGTTTACTGCGGCGCTTGGACAAATAAAGCTTTACTGAAGAAGCTAGGGGATGTAACGTGAAAAGACTAGCAGCTAACATAGCTGATGTAAGCTCGATAGATGACCAAAGCATGTCCATTCGAACGGGACGTGCCATGTCTTCGTTCTGCAAGAGGGTGTGTAGCAGATACATCCGTCCGATCGCCGCAGCTACAACCACAATGGCGAATGCGTAGACTACGAGCAGAGCCAAGATTACTGGGAGATCAGGAAGCAAAGCCCCAAGCACAGGGACAGGAAGCAGGGCAACAAAGAGTCCCGTCGCCACGTCCAGTACGCTGTTGATGAAGCTAACAAGCTTCCAGATAGCTTCGGGTTTACTAGTGGAGCTCCAGTCGACAGTGATAGGGCCGCCAAAAAGTAATGCGGACCCTAACCAGAGCACTGTAAGAACAGTCGTCAAACCTGTCAAGTCAGTTAAGGTCGGGCCTGTAGCTAGAAACTTGACCTACAGATGAAACCCAGGCTAAAATGTCGGTGCCAATTCCGAGGAGCAAACTTTAGCACAGTAAGAGCCACCGAGAGCTTGACGAAGCCGACACCCACAATGTGGAACAGAGTGAATACCCACACCAAGAGAGAAGTCGTATGATCGTCGTCGGCCGAGAAAGGCCATGCTTGCTTCTCTAGGTTTGCCCTCAGTAAGATAGCGATTACCAGAACTCCTATGGTACACAGCTGGGTAGTGAAATCAGTAGATCTTCGCCGGCCTCGACATCATGTCACTTACCGCCGCAACAAGGAGAAGCCAGTCATCAGTACCGAGGCTGCGTAGGATTCTTCCACGAGTGTAGAGTCTGAGCGAGAAGCTCAATAGCGCGACCGAGACCAGCGTACCGACAATGGCAAGTATCGAGGACCCGAGAGCATCTTTGGCATCGACATGCATATCTTGTGCGTCGAAGGGGGTTTCGGGTTGGAATGTCTGGAGTCATTCGAGCCGTTGATATGGCGAGTGGGCGCGGAATGGTTCGAATCGTCAGTGGGATCGGAGAAACAAATAAAGTGCTATTTTCATGTTTTGAAATCATTATCCCGTGCAACGTCGAAAAAAGAGGCGTTGCAGGCTTTTGGTGTCACAACAGGCAGCCAATCTCCACTTCAACTGACGTCTCCATGGTAATCCCGTTGAGATTGACAATCAGTGGTGTTGCTGTACATAAAGGTCCTAGTATGCTTTCTGGTGACATTCGATCCTTTTTCGTCGTCGTCAAAGACAGATTTGTAGTCGAAAGGATTGTGCGAAGACGAGCTGCTAATTATCGTAAACGCCACTGTATGCCACTGTAAATTAACTTGCTGGGATCCGTAAGCCCGCCGCGCTTTGTTTTTCCACGCGTGTGGTTGCCACGATACGGACTGGGCATCCCAACGGTGGTGAGCCTGTGTAACAAACAGCAATCTCAACAGCCGTTACTGGTGGTACGTAGTCCAGCGTTGACAGATAACCTTGGACAAAGAGGAAGACGTCAGGGGAAAGCTGGGGTTGTTCTGTGACCTGCTGGGATACCGAAAATCGACCAGAGTAAGCGCAATTGATCCTCCATGCTCGAGACAAGCGCTTACGGCTTATAGGGTTTGTGGTGTCCATGATGTGCTGCGCTATCGAGCAGCAAAGTCATGGTACCGACGCCCCCGGTCGCACAATGTGGACAGCAACTTGAGCCCGCGGGCCTGGGAGCTGGATCTTGGCGCGGAGACGTAACCTACTGCATGTGGAAAGTTTGAAAAAGCGTTGAAGCCGGCTAGAATGTCGTGCACAAGATCTTGGCGCGGAGATGCCGAGGCTCTTCCTGAACGGCGCACCAGCACCCGTGATCCGAAGCAGCCAATCACTCCATGGCCGAATGGTTGCTCCCGCTGCGTGGCTTGCATCGCGTCCGCGTGGTCCCCCAGATCGACATGTGAGCGTCACGTTTGCGTTTTGCATGTGAGCCGGTCGTTTTCATCGGGGCACTTGAATGATGAAGCTGGAGCAGCGCTGCTGAAAGGAAAAAGACGGCCTGTAATGGACGACAAGGGATTGGCCGTCTCTAGGAAAGTGGAGGATCCGGAGTCCCCAGCTGTTGCTCGGCGCAGAGTTGCCCAAAGCGCATTGTCTTGTCCGAGTCCAAAGCTCAAGCAGCTTGGCTCCAGCTTCCATGGAGCGTTCGGCGGCTCTGACGTGCCTCGGTACGTTTGAGCGAGGGAATGTGGGTTTGCGCTTAACGTCCGAGGCATGCTGGGACTCCTTACTACGTTGTGTCTGTGAGTTCAGTGCATCTGTCTGCTATCCCCATCTTCATCGTCGCACGTCGTCCAGGTGCATTTGCCTATTCGGAGCAGCTTGTTTCTCCCCGCATATTGTGGCGCTCCAGCCCTACCCCAGGTATGTCTGTGCGGCTCGGACACTCCGACATCAGCAGAAGCTCACAGTTGGCCATGGCAGACAGCTCGAGTTCTCTCTGCACACCGAGTGAGCGTGCTCTCACCCCTTCTTGAATTGTCATAGTTGCAGGACACTGTCATCGCCTGCCATGTTTGGAACCACAGATCCCCAGCTCCAGCGTGCGCAGGAGCTGCATGCTCCGCCTCCGAAGGGCCACCCATACAGTCTGCCGCTTGCAGGCACCGAGACAGATGGCAAGAGTGCTATCTACCGACACTGGAGGTTCACGGACAAGCCGTTGCTCGACAGCCTAGTCCCTGAAATCAACACTCCGCACGAGGCCTTTGAGGCTAGCGTTGCCAGATATCCCAAGAACAACTGCCTCGGCCACCGCCCATACGACCCCGTCACCAAGAAGTTCGGTGCCTATGTCTGGCAGAACTATGAGCAGATCTCCAAGCGCCGCAAGAACTTCGGCGCCGGTCTGGTACACCTTCACAGACAGGCGGGCGTCACAGCCGCCAAGCAATTCGGCGTTGGGTTGTGGTGCCAGAACAGGCCTGAGTGGCAGATTACTGATCTGGCGTGCATGTCGCAGGCTCTCTACACAGTCTCCATCTACGACACCCTCGGCCCAGACACGACCGAATACATCATCAACCACGCCGAGCTTGCCTGCGTTGTCACCGGCATGAACCATGTCACACAGCTGTTGAAGCTGAAGCCTCGGCTGCCGACACTCAAGATCATCGTCGTTTTGGACCCTCTGTCTGCTGGCGAGCTTCCTGGCGAGTCCAAGGGAGATCTCTTGAACTCATTGGCGAGTGAGCTGGGCGTGACCATCCACTACGTCCGCGACGTCGAGGCACTGGGCGAGAAGCAGCCTCTCCCCATCAACCCTCCCACTCCAGATGACACCGTGACAATCAACTACACCTCAGGAACCACCGGCAACCCCAAGGGCGTTGTGCTGAGCCATCGCAATGCGCACGCCGCGACATGCACAACCATGGTGCTCCTTGGCTCCGGCAACGACCAGGTCATCTGCTCGTTCTTGCCTCTAGCTCACATCTACCAGCGACTGGGTGAGCACGGAGCTCTGGCAGCTGGTTCAGCTATTGGGTACTTCCACGGCAACATTGTGGAGCTCGTCGAGGACTTGCAAATGCTCCGACCCACCATCTTCTCCGGTGTCCCACGTCTGTACAACAGATTTGGCTCCAAGATCAAGGAGGCGACCATCGAGCAGTCCGGCATCAAGGGCGCTCTTTCACGACACGTTGTCTCCACGAAGCTTGCTGCCGTCAACGACAAGCACAATCCCACCAACACACACATGCTGTACGACCGTATATGGGCCAAGAAGGTGGCCGGCGGTCTTGGTCTCGACCGTTGCAAGGTTCTCGTCAGCGGCTCTGCGCCCATCGACCCCAGCCTGCACCAGTTCCTCCGCATCGTGTTCGGCAGCAACTTCACCCAGGGCTACGGTCTGACCGAGACCTACGCCGTGTCCCTCATCCAGCACGAGGGCGACTTCACATCTGGCAACTGCGGAGGTGTAACACCCAACACGGAAGTTTGCCTCGGCGACGTGCCAGACATGGAGTACCTGAGCTCCGACAAGCCCTACCCCCGCGGCGAGCTGCTCGTGCGCTCCACAACAACCTTCAAGGAGTACTTCCGCAACCCCGAGGAGACAGCCAAAGCCATCGATGCCGACGGCTGGTTCCACACGGGCGACATCTGCCTCGTGGACGAAATGGGCCGCTTCAAGATCGTCGACCGCAAGAAGAACGTCCTCAAGCTAGCCCAGGGCGAATACATCTCACCCGAGCGCATCGAGAACGTTTACCTGGCCAACTGCGGTTGGATCGCGTCTGCCTACGTGCACGGCGACAGCCACCAGTCCTTCCTGGTAGCCATATTCGGCGTGGCGCCAGACATGTTCCCACAATTCGCGTCCAAAGTCCTCGGCGAGAAGATTCCCGAAGGCGACTTCACCAAGCTGAAGAGCGTGCTGGCCGATAAGCGAATCGAGGCCGCGGTGCTGAAAGAACTGAACAAAGTAGGAACCAAGAACAAATTCAACAGCTACGAGAAAGTCAAAGCTGTGCGTTTATTCCTCGATCCGTTCACGATTGAGAACCAACTTCTCACCCCGACGTAAGTCACTTCCAACCCCGTTGTTCTTTCCCGATGCATTGTCTTTGTCGGTGTTCATGAAGGATAATCCGTACTAACCACCCGCCCAGCCTCAAGCTCAAGCGCCCGCAGACGGCAAAGGCGTTCCGCCAGCATCTGGATGACTGCTACGAGGAGGCGCTGGCTGCGGAGGGCAAGGCGAAGGCGAAGGCGAAGTTGTAGATGATTTAAAGCCGCTGCGAGGTGATGAGATGGATGAGATGGATGAGATGGATGAGATGGATGAGATGAGGGAATATAGCAATTGTACAATCACGATAGAAAGAAATATCATCGAGTTCGCAGTGTTGAATTATTTCCATACTTACTTACTCACGTATTCACTCACTCCCTCACTCACTCACTCACTCACTTACTTACTTACTTACTTACTTACTCACTCACTTACTTACTTACTTACTCACTCACTTACTCACTTACTTACTTACTCACTCACTTACTCAGGGCTCTTAGACACATCTTGAG